>RJWJ010014266.1:9853-38282 GCA_004363605.1 Indri indri | reverse complement strand
ACAGCAACCTCAAACTCCTGGGCTCAAGCAATCCTTCTGCCTCAGCCTCCCGAATAGCTGGCACTACAGGCATGCGCCACCATGCCCGGCTAATTTTTTCTATGTAGTTTTAGTTGTCCGATTAATTTCTTTCTATTTTTTTTTTTTTTTTTTAGTAGAGACAGGGTCTTGCTCTTGCTCAGGCTGGTCTTGAACTCCTGAGCTCAAACGACCCTCCCACCTCGGCCTCCCAGAGGGCTAGGATTACAGGCATGAGCCACCGCGCCGGGCCCCTGCTTTCATTCTTTCCCATCTCCTTCCCTTTCAGTTCAAACTGTCAGTTTTCCTGCTGGCATGTCAGACTAAATCTGTGGTTCACACCAATATACTTATCAAATGGTCACTTGGCCACATCCTTAGTATTCTCTTTCAAACTTGTTTTCTCATTTTTTGCAATATTGATAGGATGAGGATTTTCCAAATTTTTAAGTTCTACTTCCTTTCTGCTTAATAATTCCATCTTCAAATCATTTCTCTCTTCTCACATTTTACTATAAGGAGTCAGGAGGAACCAAGCGGCTTCTTCAATGCTTTGCTTAGAAATTTAGGATGGGCACGGTTGCTCATGCCTGTAATCCTAGCACTCTGGGAGGCCGAGGTGGGAAAATTGCTTGAGCTCAGGACTTTGAGACCAGCCTGAGCAACAGCGAGATCCCATCTTCACTAAAAATAGAAAAATTAGCTGGGCATGGTGGCGCATGCCTGTAGTGCCAGCTATTCGGGAGGCTGAGGCAGAAGGATTGCTTGAGCCCAGGAGTTTGAGGTTGCTGTGAGCTAGGCTGATGCCACGGCACTCTACTCAGGGCAACAGAGTGAGACTCTGTCTCAGAAAAAAAAAAAAAAAACCAACATAGGTATGATTTACTTAGAAATTTCGTCAGCCAAATATCCAATTTCATCATTCACAATTTCTGCCTTCCACAAAACACTAGAGCATGAACACAATTCAGCCAAGTTCTTTGCCACTTTATAACAAGAATAGCTTTCCCTCTAGTTTCCAATAACATGTTCCTCATTTCCATCTGAGACTACATCAGAATAGCCTTTACAATCCATATTTCTACCAATAATCTGTTCAGGATTACTTAGGTATTCTCTAAAAAGATTGAGCTTTTATCTACAGCTTTCCTCTTTTCCTTTCTGATCCCTTACCAAAATTGCCCTTAATGGTCCATTCATGGCAACGTAGGCTTCTCTAGCATATACCTCAAAACTCTTCCAGCGTCTACTATACACATTTCTGAAGATGCTTCCACATTTTTAGGATTTTTTACAGCAGCACTCCACTTCTCAGTACTAGTTTTGTCTTAGTCAGCTCAGGTTGCCCTAATGAATCCTCAGCGTTTTTTTAATACTACGTAAAATGTATCTGCTCTTAATTTCCCTATTTCAATTCTCTCAATATTACTATAGTAAAACTGGAATTTTGAAAAATGAAAAGCACTACATACATACAAAATGACATATATATTACATAGATGTTATCTATACCATTACATGGTTATCAATATTATATAGATAATATTATATAGATATCATTAAAATATCTATATTGAAATATAGCACAGTACTGTGTATATAGGATTAACTCAGTAAGTACTTGCTGAATGAATGAAAGAAGGAAGGAATAGGTGAACGAATGCAGAAAACAAACTGTTAGATTATACTGGTCCTCAAAATGTTTATAAATTACTGGTTGCCAGGATTTTTTATAAGAATTAACACTGCTAATAATCTTGATACTTCTGTTTCTGGCATGAATGAATGTCTTAGCAAAGCCATTTAATATGTTAAAATGCTGAGACTTAAGGCATCTTATCAACTTTAGTATCATCCTTCCCATTCATCGGCAAGGAGTAGCCAGAAGAAACCATTGTCCAAAGAGTCTGGTTCAGGGGCAGTAGGATTTACCCTGCCAGATATCAAGACATTATAAAACCATAGTAAGACAGTGAGGTACTAACACAAAAACAGACCTGCAGACCAATGGAATTCTATAAAGAGCCTAGAAACAGACCAATGCATACATGGAAACTTGATATATGAAAAACTGGCATTGCATGATGGTGGAGCAAAAAGACTATTCCATAAGTCTTGTTAGGAGAATGTGTTATCCATGTGAAAAAATAAAATAAAATTGGACTTTTACCTCACATCATAAAAAAACAATTCCATGTGCTTCAAGAACTTAAGTGTGAAAGGCTTAACTTTAATATTTTTAGGAAAAAAACAAAATATATATTTGTTACTTTGGGGTAAGGAAATATTTATTAAACAAGACAGAAAAGGCTCAAACCAGAAAAGAAAAGATTGGTAAGTTTGATAGTTCTAAAATTAAGATTGGCCAAAAAGGAAAAAATCACCACAACAAGATTAATAAAACAATCCACAAATTCGGAGAAGATATTCTTAATACATATAACTGACAAAGGATTGGTATCCAGAAATATAAGAATAGACAGGGCTGGGAACTATGGTTCACACCTATAATCCCAGCACTTTGGGAGGCTGAGAGGTGGGAGGATTGCTTGAGCCCAGGAGTTTGAGACCAGCCTGGGCAACATAGTGAGACCCCATCTCTACAAAAAAAAATTTTTTTTAAGTTGGCCGGGGATGGTGGCACACACCTATTGTCCCAGCTACTCAGGAGGCTGAGGCAGGAGGATTGCTTGAGCCAAGGAGTTTAAGGTTGCAGTGAGCTATGACAGCCACTGTGCTCTAGGCTAAGCAACAGAGTGAGACACTGTCCAAAAAGAAGAATAGAGAAATGGGCAAAAGATATATACAGAGACATTTCACTGATTAGATAAAGACAATGGCCGATAGAAGATACTGTTTCAGTCCATTTTTGTGTTGCTATAAAGGAATACCTGAAGCTGGGTAATTTATAAAGAGGTTATTTGGCTCATGGTTCTGCAGGCTACTGTACAAGAAGCATGGCATTCGAATCTGCTTCTGGTGACGCTTCAGGCTGATTCCACTCATGGCAGAAGAGGAAGGGGAGCCACCAACATGTGCAGATCACATGGTGAGACAGAAAGCAAGAGAGAAAGAAAAGAAGAGGTGCCAGGGTCTTTTCAACAACTAGTTTTTGTGGGAACTAAGAGTGAGAACTTGCTCACTCCCACAAGAATGGCAACAAGTCATCCATGAGGAGTCTGTCCCCATGACCCAAATACCTCCCACCAGGCCCCAACTCCAACATTGGGGATCAGATTTCAACATAACACTTGGTGGGGCCAAACAAACCATATCCAAACCATAGCAGATATTCAACCACATTAGTAACCAGAATAATAAGAAGCAAAATGACATACTTCTCCCCTGTCAGAATAACCAAAATAAAAATGTTTGCTAAGAGATGATGACTAGGTAGAACCAGTGGAATTCTCATGCACCATCGGTAGGACTAAAATTTGCTACAATTACTTTGAAAAACAATTTTGGCATTACCTAGTTAAAGATATGCATGTTCTTTAAGCCAACAATTCTACTTCTAGATATACTTGTATATAACATAAAACTATTTAATAATGAGTAAGTTATGAGCACCAGCCAATTAGAATGGTTATCAGCCTACACCCAATACTAGTACGGACTATTGGTTATCGGTGTTAATATACCTGAGAAAAACTCTTGCACATGGGCACCAAAAGACATGTGCAAGTGCTTACAGCAGCATTTTTTGTACTGTCCGTCAACAATTAAATGGATGACTAGACTGTGGCATTTTCAAACCATGGAATACTTGGCAACTATAAGAATGAATAAACTATAGCCACACGCATCAATATGGATGAATCTAAAGAACATGACATTAGGTGAAATAAGCCAATCTCAGAACAGAAGAATATAAGTAGATAGAATGATTCCATTTATATAAAGATCAAAATCTGGAAAACTTCATTTCTACCACTTCTCCGTAGGAAACAAGACCTAGTCTCTGACCACTAGACCCAGAGGCTCAAAACTTCAAGAAGACTGTAGGAGTTATCTAGTTTACCCATGTCTTTTTATTTGAAAGTGAGTAAGTGGGAAGGGGAAGCAGGGGGAAGGAGGGGAATAAGATAATGGAAGTGTGTTCTGGTTTGAGGGAATGAGTACAAGACTGAAGTCATAAAACTTGGATTCTAGCCTTGGCCTTCAACATAACATCTTTGCAACTATGAAGAAGTTATCTATAATAATCACTATCTTCCCTATAACTACAATTATAATAATAATAATCACTATCTTCCCTATAAGTACAATTAGAAATATGAGATATTACTAGAGAGAAGATAATATTGAGTATGTGATTTTTAAAAGTTTATTAGATGTTTGGTAGTAACTGCTTTGACATTATAAAGATGTGCATATTTGCATTAAAGTAAATATTATATATTTAACAGAATATTGTAGATCCCAAATGCACACATGATCAATTTTAAAGGCAGACACTATTATTCAATTAAACAAATATCTTTGTAAATGAGTTCAGGTGACTTAATGGACATTCTGCAGGCAGAGTTCTTTTGGTCTCTCACAGCAAATTCTTGCTCACAGCTGAGAAGCACTGCTGAAAGAAGTAAGATCCTGTAGGAAGATGCCAGATCAAACTGGTAAAGGTGTCTATCTGAGACAGGCTAAGTGGGAAAAGCCAAGGGGCTAAGGCCAAGGTCACAGCAGGAAAAATGGTACCAAGTATCAAACTTCAAAAGTATGCAGCAGCTCCAGTGGAAATACGGGCATGAACTACATAGACAGTATCCAGGGAAGTTGGTCCTAGGACAGAAATGGATACTTGGAAGGAGTCAAAGAACATGATTGCAATCTATGTCTAGGAAGAACAAGTGTGGGCTGGAGCCAAGCAGGGCAGGACCCCTCAGACACGTAACACATCCCTTCCTGTCTTACTTAATACACTACTGTATATATAAGTCTTTCTGTCCCTATGTATACAGAAGTAAAATAGAAGGTATGGCAGCCTTAAAGCAGTGCTCCTTCTCTACAAAAGAAATGTTCTAAATCTAGAGAGAGTTAAGAGCTAGTAAAAACCAATGACCATAATAACTAGCATTTTAGTACTTAATATGCACACACTGTGACAAGCACTTTATGTGTGTTATCTCATTTAATCCTCAACAAATCCTAGGATGACGTACTAAAACTGGTTCTATTTTAAGATGAAGAGACTTGCCTGAGGTCATAAAGCTAGTGTAGGGCAGAACCAGGACTTTCCCTTGGCCTGCATGACTTCACAGCTCACGTTCTTAACCACTGCATACCGTCTCCTAATTCTTGCCAAAATGTCACTTCATGTAGCCTCACGTTATCACTGATAGCTCTCATACCATGTGCTAATTTAAAATTAGATTAAAATGGATTTTCTTTTTTAATTTTAATTGAAGCAGATGTGAGAATATTAATATTGACAGTGAGATGTTTTGCTAATTACACTTCAGTTTAATAATATGAGTATTGCTGAAATTTGAGTTCCACTTGTCTTCGTAGGTCCTCTTGTGGTACAACTCAACTACTGCAGTTTGGATCTATTAGAAATCACAATTTTGGAGATTGTCCAACAGTGAATTATAAAAGATACAAGAAGTCAGCATTGAAAGGCCTGGGAACTTTAGTCCGAGAAATACATTTTTGAGAGGAGTATTTTGTTGATTCACTTTTAAGTAATTATGTTAATGATATAAAATATTTCATAATAGACCTATCTTCCCGATAATGTTTATATCTGATTTGCAATTATAGGTACTGCACTCTAAGCCTGCACTGTCAATTATGGTAGCCATGAGCCACAGGAGCCCGTTAAATATGGATAGTGCAACTGAGAAACTAATTTTTTAATTTTATTCTGCTGTATTTGATTTTAATTAATTTAAATTTAAAAACTGAAGCCATGTAAAATATTTTTCTGTTAAATTTTTATCATTTTGGTAGACCTACTTTTTACTTTAACCACTGAAAAATTTAGTATCTGAATTCAGATGTGCTGTAAGTATAAAATATACACCAGATTTCAAGTACTTAATATAAAATAGCCAAATATCTCATTAATAATTTTATATTGACTACATATTAATACATTTCAAATATATTTCTTTAAATGAAGTATAATATTAAAATTAATTTCACCTTTTTTTACTTTGTTCAGGTGGCAAGTAGTAATTTAAAATTATATTAATAGATGTGGCTCGCATTACATTTCTACTGGGCAGTGCTGCTTTAGAGCATTTAAATGTTAATGAATTTCAGCAAAGAACTAGCAGAGGTAATCTATAAATGGGGTATTAGGCCTGCAGCAATGGTCATAGTCAGGGCTAGTCTTCACTATAGCCGAAGCATGATCTCTTACAGCCCAGTGTCCCAACTGGTGTGCAGGAATAGGACATAGTATGTAATGACATGGATTGCCACCCCCATTCCTGCTCTCAGGGTAGCAGGGGCTGGGAGCAGAGTAGCAGCCCGGCAGACGCTTCTGGCTGACACATGTCCAAGTATTGGCCCCAATCTCTGTCTTCCCATGCATTAGAAATTTCTGTCCATTTGTGGTTGACATGACCTTTTAGTGGTGTCCAAGCCAGCTGCAAGTTGATTGCTCTAAGATTACATAGATCTTCTGCATTACTTTGAATAACTCGATATGAAAATATTCAGCAGGATACCAAAATACACGTATCACAAAAAAGTCAGTATTACATTTGCCAATGAAATATGAGTTGTTGAAATCTTTATATAGTTTTAACAATTGCACATTTTAAAGAGATGATCTATTAAAAGTCTTGAGCAGAAATTGCAAGGAGCCTTTCAAGCATAAAACCTTTCTTCATTCCTTCTTTAAAAAATATTCATTGTGTACCTACTCTGTGCTCAGAGATGTTCTAATGCATGGAATCTATCAGTGAACAAAATAAACAAAAGACTGTGACCTCAAAATGCCAGAGGTTGTAGCAGACACGAGGATTATCGGCCACGTCTACTTGTAAATGCACTTCTCAACAGAAAATGCACTTCCTTATAACATATTTTACTCTCTATGCTTCCTAAAAACAAGGGGACTGAGCTCCATATATCATATGGTAGTGTTAATTTATTTCATTGCCCTGAATTTCATGATTTATGTTTTAATATTTCCTAGAATTAGGATGCTTGCTTCACTGCTCCTACATCTCCAATCAGAGATCTGTTTTTCACACACACCCCTCCTCAATGGAGAGTAATAAAATTCTCATTCACCGAGAATGGGACTAAATCTCATTAGACTGAGATTTACCTACCCCGGATTAGGGAAAACTGCCAATTTGGCTGCAATGATATATTCTTATGGGAAAATGCTGACCTGTACGTATTTATATAAAAATCCTTTTATAAAATCTCAAGACCTTTGAGTCTGCTCATGAGCCCTAAGTCATAACGGTGAGTTCTCTGTCTTCCTGGGACACCTTTTCTAAAGGTTGTGCTGCCCTGTCTCCTCTACTTGCTTTGAGAGTGAGAATACCTCTGGGATCTAACTGCAGCCTCCAGGGTTCTCTCTACAGTTCTTTCTAAGAGGTCCAGGGATCTTTATGCAAATGGCTCCAGTGCTTGCCCGATCTTCCACAGACCCTGAAGTGAGTTATGTTACCCATATATAAATAGCCCCACTGAATCCTATTCTTTAAGGCAGTGCTCTCCCAGCTTTTGCATACTAGGGCACATGTAGGAAGTGACATTTGCATAGTGTACTGGGGTAAATTGGAGGACTTCAGGAGCATTAAGAGGGACTTGCTTAAAAAAACACACTATGTAATTATGAAAAAGATATTAAGAAAAATAAAACACCAAGCATTATGAAAGAAATTAAATATTGAATTTCATAAAAATAATGAGAATTTTAAGCTTCCTTTCATGAATACAACTTTACATCTGCTTTTCAGCACAGGTAAGGTTTAAAAAGACCAAATCCATATTCCTCTTTTGGATTACTGAGTAAATAAAAGGTTTTCTTTTTTCATTTTCAAAAAAAAAAAAATTGAGCTGCAAATAGTCTGTCCATATCCTCTCCTTTCCATTCTAATTCCTCTTCCTTCTTGCATAAGTTTGTTTTACTAACTATTCCTACCCCACTTGCTCTTTTCCCACCACCTCCCCCACTCCCCACAGGCAGCTATGAGTATTATTTTCTTTCTTAACCTTCCAGCATTTCTTTATAAACATAAAGCATTTATGAAAATATAGTTTTATCCTCCTTCAACCTTTCTTATACCAGGGGCAGCATGCACTGATCTGCACACACTTAGCAAAATATCCTGGAGGTCTGAGATCTTTCAATGTCACTACATAGAGATAACCCTCAATATTTTTTCAGCTGCACCCTATTCTATCTTGTGGACGTTCCACAGTTTATTTAAATAGTCTATGACAGCAGAACTCTTGGGCTCTTTACTATTACAAACAATGCTATATATATACACACACACACATATGAATGAGAGGAGGTATAACTGTACAGGTGAGGGAGTGTAACTGATGAATAGAGTACTGAGTACTGCAATCTGGTAGGGATAGCCCTTTATAGAGGCTGTATGATTATGCATCCCACTAGCAACGTATGACAGTGTCTGTTTCCCTACAGCTTTTCCTCCTATTCTCCCTTGAACTCTTTCCAATCAGGATTCTGTGTGAAAGAACAGCATTTATGAAGGCTCAAAAAAGGCAAAAAAAAAAAAAAAAAAAAGCTCAGAGAAGGAATGATGGCTGATATCTGCAATCCCAGCACTTTGGGAGGCCAAGTCAGGAGGATCACTTGAGACCAGGAATTTGAGACCAGCCTGGGCAACAGCAAGACCCCATCTCTACCAAAAAGAAAAAACAATTAGCTGGGAATGGTGGCTTATGCCTGCAGTCCGAGCTACTCAGGAGGCTGAGGCAAAAAGACCACTTGAACCCAGGAGTTTGAGGTTACAATGAGCTATGATGATGCCATTGCACTCTAGCCTGCATGACAGAACAAGACCCTGTCTCTTAAAACAAAAAAAAAGAAGAAGGCTCAGAGGCAATAAAATATGTAGTGTGTTGAAGCCCTTCAAATAATTCAATACGGTCGAAGTATAACATGTTGGCGGGGGGGACAGGGAGGCAGATGTAAACACAGGTGTAAAGATGGGATTAAAGGCAAGAAATTAGGCAGGAGAGGTATACACACACATAAATGTACATACAGAGCAACCTCAAATAATTCAGTACCACTTGAGTCTACCATATGTGTATGGAGGAGGGCAGGGAAACAGATGTAAACACGGATGTAAAGATGAAGGTAAAATCTGAATAAACATAACATACTTTTTAAATGAAAGAATGGACCAAAAACCAAAAGCAAAATGGTTACATATAGGGAGAGAGAGGGAACAAGTTGAAGAAGACAAGGATAGATGCTATACTTCTCTGAATATGCATTTGCATTATTTTATAGATTTGATTTTGGAATTATAGTAAGGTTTTTATACAATTATAAGGCAAAATTACATTTTAAAAAAGCAATCCGCAAAATTCTAAAACAAAACAAAGCAAATGAACATAACTATTTACTGAGTTGGTGGCATAACCTCACAAAGAGGAAATATTCTAGTCTATTCTTGTACACATGTGAAATTTTCCATGAGAGGGAGAGGAAGGGTGAGGGGGAGTTGGAGGGAGAGGGAGAGATATATGCCAGAAAGATGGGAGGAAAACATAAAGAATGTGAAATCACAGAAACTATTCTTTAAGCAAGAGAGAATAATCAAAACAGTCAAACGCTGCCCAGTGGTCAAATACAATAAGGACTATGAAGCATACATTGCATTTAGCAACACTCAGAGAGTTGATTTAAAAAATATTACATGTGGTTTGAAAAGGGCAAATATGCTCACAGAGACAATATGACAGAAGGTGAAATCAAGAATGATCTGCATGACCAAGGATGTGGATGTATGGATGTGATTCTCTTACTTGTGGCCTCCCATGCTCCAGATTCTAACCATAACACCATTTATCATATCACCTTCCATAATACAAGTTCCACTCCCCCAAAACAAGGTAAGCTCTTTCCCTGAGCCTCCAAGTTTCTAAAGGCCTCCGTAAGTCTCTCTGAAGGCATCAGAAGTAATAAAGTAGGTAAGATTAGATCTGCTTGAGATGCAGCATGGTATATTGTTTATTGTTATTATTATTATTAAATAGATATTAATATTGTACTTACTAAGTACCAAGCACTATTCTAAGTACTTTATAAATATGCACTCATTTAATCCTCTTTACAGCCCTATGAAATGGATGCTATTCTTATGAGTTTTTGCTCTGGCTCTGTTACTTTCTCAGCATGTGACCATGACCAAGCCATTTTTCTTCTCTGGGCTTCAGTTTGCTTCTTTGTAAAACGGAGATTTTCTTCTGAGGATTTCGAAAGTTCTTTTCAGTCTTAGCATTCTATGAGCTGCGGTAGTGATAAACGAGCATTGGCCACTAACCTAACATGGTAGGAGGAGTGTAATACTGACCTGGCCCTTTCTTTTTCCTTTTTCTCCCAGCTTAGAGTTCTATTACCTATATTCTGTTGTTTCCCACATGGAAGGTAGGAAATGTTGAATCACTACAGTGCCTGGCTGCCTGGCTCTTAATAGATGTTCGGCAAATATTTGTTAAATGAATTAATGAATGAAAAATTTAGCCCCCGTTTCTTAGAGACTCTGCTGTGACATTTCTCCATCCAGGGCAATGTTGAAATTTTTGCCAAGGGTATGTGTGTATGTGCGTACGTGTACATATGCCCATGCATGTGTATTTTTACAACCATGCTGCATTCCTGTCCAGATTTGATTTGATTAATTCACATTGTATGCCTGTATCAAAACATCACATGTACCACATAAAGATATACAACTATTATGTACCCACAATAATTAAAATTTTTAAATTGTTTTAAAAATAAAAGAAAATTTAAAAAAAGAAAAAGGCTATCATGGCCATTTAAAAGCTTTCAGTAAAGAATTTTTTGTAACAAAAGAATCAAGGTCAGATGCTAAAGGAACAGATTTTGGGGAGGAGTCAAAAGTGGCTCCAGGTTCTTAAGAAAGTTGACTAAGTAGTCTAAACACTAAAAAGAAAGCTACACATCAGAGTTTGACAGATTCAATTAAATGGCTGTTCCTTCGGGCTATACGTGGGTTCCTTAAAGCATTCTTAAGTACTTTTGCTTCTGAATCAATCAACAAGCAATTAAAACTTGACTCTCTGTTCTTTAAATATTGTCCTATAAAATTATTAAGGTAAAATAAAAATGTAGGAGCACATGATTTAAGAAAACTGAAACTCAGAAAATAGATATGTTAGATGGAGATTATTCATGATACAAAAAAAGTTCACTGAATGAAGTTCCTTTAAATAGCTTGCTCCCTCAGTGCCCTTAAGATGTGACTGGATTTTCCAAAATTTTATCAACACAAAGCTTTTAGGAGAACACACGTTTTTTAAAATGAGGCTTTTCTGTATTTAATACTGACCAACTTTAAACTGCCACTATGTGTTCATTAATTTTAATAGTTGTTTAGACTAATAATTCACTGGGAAGATGTAAAAACCAAAATTGTCCCATTGGAAGCTTTCCAGTAAACACGCTACATTAAGTTCAATAACAGAGAGGGAATCTAAAGTTAGGTGTATTGAATACTTGGCTATCTTTTGATAGAACCATTGCATTCTATGCACAGTTGCACATTAGTTTCTGGGTGATATGTCCATGAGTACATTTTGGTATAACTCCTTCTAGATCAGAGTTATCAGAAACTCTTAAAAAATCCTCTTTGTTCTCCATCAGTTAATTCATTTTTTTTTAAATTTTACCCAATATAGTAGTTATAATGATCTTAATTTCTCTTATGATTTTTCCCCTTGTGGTATATATGTATATATATATATATATATATATATATATATATATATAATCTAGTTTCTATTATATATTGCAGACAAAAAAGAAGACCGGAATATAACCTGCATGTAGTAGTGGGGAAGAGAAAGAAGATTTAAAACAGGAACATTTGAAAACGAGAAGCAGAAAAAGTGGTGCTCCTGAGGGAATAGTCTTTCTTGTGGCATGCGGCCCAGATGCTGCTATTCCTTCCTGGCTAAAGCCACAGGAAAGATGAAAAGTGGAGTCCAACAAACAGAGCCGAATTGTGATGCGAAACAGAGCTTCATGGAAGTTAGCAGTTTGCAAAGCTGGGGTGTCCGGTGTGAGAGTAAGACAGGCCAGGAGGCTACACTGTCAGTCAGCGGCACCTGGGAAGGGCAGCCCAGGAGTCAGGGCTGTCACTCAGAGCAGAAACCAGTGTTACCAGTGAGGGTGAGACCCTGTGGTCATGCAACCAGGGAGGAATTTCTCAGGAGGACCATGAGACTTGCAGCCCACCTTTTGGGTGGATAATGCAGCATTGAGAGACGGTGCAGACAAAAGACAGAGACACAAGGAAACCTCAACGCAAAAGACAGCTTAAGGCACAAATGTGGAGAAGCCAAGAGAAAATAGTGCAAATGACAATAGCCACAAGAATAGCAGTAACAGCAGCAACAGAACTGGCAGATAAAGCATATGATTTTGCATGAGGATCACAGACACTAGGAAAATGCAGACGGAATCTGGGAGCCCCAGATGTCCAATAGTAAGTACCAGTGAGATATCCAAAGTAGGGATAGCACATGCTACCAAGGTGGAAAAAAGGACTGGAAAAAAAAAAAAAACAGAATTGAGACCTAGCTTACCATTTTAATATTTCATGATGTGGCAGGGCATGAAAGAATTAAGTCCAGTGGGATCAGGTAGGACTGACAGAACCAGGACCTAGAACAAGGTATGCCTGCTATGGTGGTGCTCGGACCTCTTGACAACACAGGTTCCCAAATAATCTTCCCAGGAGAACACCCTCCCAACAGATACTGCTCCCTTAAACCAGCCCCACCCAGCTGGCTCTTTGGTAGGTCATGATTTCAGCTGTGGGGCCACTTCAGCCATCTCCTGCCTGCAGCTGAACTCACTCCAGGCAAGCTGCTGCCAGCAATTAACCCTACAGGTCATGGATTCCCCCCCCAAGGGATGTGACACCTGGTTCTGCAGTTTTAGCAAGATCCCAGGGCTGAGTTCTCTTGCATTCCATTGGCTTGTTTATTAAGCCCACATCTACTAAAACTGTCAGAAAATTTTCAAGCTGGTTTCTCATGACCAAAAACATAATCCTATAATCCTTGAAAAATATTTTGAAGAGATAAACTGTACAGTGTAGTATCTGACACAGCCAGGCACCTGCAGGCCAACCCATCCCCCAAAGCACAAGCCTCCCTGCGGCAGTCCAGTATGGTTAGTGGGCCTCATCTAATGTTAACCCTTTCATGTTGATCAGGGTTCCAATCCTCCCTTGGAACTTTAATGTTTTTAAGTTTTTTCTGCTAGGGTTCAGGTTATATACAAAGAAAGAATTAATAAATAATGTTGCATGGAATAAGTGTTAATTTTCAACAAAGAATGCTGTTGGTTGACCCAAGCACCTAAACAAGGTACTTTGAAGGTAATATTTGCCTTTGGTAAGCATAAATGTTTTACCTATGGATAAGTAAAAATCGAATATGAGGGTCTGATTTTATTTTGTTTTTTAAATTATTTTAGAGATGGGGTCTCACTATGTTGCCCTGGCTGGTCTCAAACTCCTGGGCTCAAGGGAGCCTCCTCCAACACTTTGGCCTCCCGAAGTGTTACGATTACAGGTGTGAGCCTCCATGCCCAGCCAAGGGTCTGATTAAAAAAGAAAAAACTCTTCCATTTAATAGACAGTTTGGGGGTCTGTTTGATTTTTTAAATAAGTTGTTACTTAAAATTTGATCATAGGTGGCTTTGAATTTTGAAAGCTCACAATTTTCCTGAAAGAATACTGAGAACAAATCTAAAGTTCATATTAATATTCCACTTGCCTAGGAGTATAACTTTCAGCAACTTTAACCAACAGAAAGGAGCTCAAACTGGACCTTGAAAGTAAGTGAAAATGTCCCCGAGCCTTTAATGAACTCGCAGTAACAAAGGCCATGCACTTTAGTGAACAGTAGGCAAGGAATCTACCCTCTGGCCTTTGAACTAGAAACTATTATTTTTGAATTATGTGTGATATTTAACCAGTTTCTTTATCTGATTTCTCCTAATAATCTTCCATTCTTCCTAAAATTATAGCCCAATTAGAAACAATGAGGAGGTGGAGGAAGAACACTGTGACAAGTGGGTTCACTGAAAAATGAACCCCAAACAGAGAGAAAAAGTCACTAGAAGAGCCACAGGAGCCTGAGCAAACAACTCTCTAAACCTTAAGTGGCCTCTGAGTGCCCTGTCAGGGCTACAAATAAAATACAATCTAGGATGTTTTAAGCAGTAATCAATAAAGGGTTAAATCAGGTTCAATGCTCTCTGTTAAATAAAACACAGAAAGTACATGAGGCATTTTAGAAATTTTACAACTTTTGGGCAAAGGGACAAACATTGGTTATGGGGAAATGCAGTTAGAGAATACCCTGTTTCTTCATGTAGAATACCCCTTTCCTTACTGTAGAATAAACACCTCATTCTTTATAGCTCGATGATAAACAATAAGAATGGTTCTCACTTACTGAGCACACTCACTCATATAGAGCCCAGGTTCAAATCCAATATTGTCAGGCTCCAAACACTTCCCATTACTCGACAACTTGATAATTAGAAGAAAACCTGATTAAAAATGGGCAAAAGATTTCATTAGACATTTCTCCAAAGAAGACATAGAAATGGCCAAGGGACACATGAAAAGATGCTCAACATCATCAGCCATCACATGAATAAAAATCCAAACCACAATGAAATACCACTTCACAACTTAGAGTCTCCATTTGTATTAATGACCTCCTTTGCAAAGTTGAAACTGAACAGTTACTGTGGTATAAATTCATGCTGTGTAACTCTGGGAGAAGGATGGCTATAATGACACAGACAGATAATAACAAGTGTTGAGGATATGAAGAAATTCGAAGCCTCACACGCTGCTGGTGGAAATGTAAAATGGTACAGCTGTTTTGTCAAATGGTCTGGCAGTTGTATAAAACATTAAACATAGAGTCACCATATAACTCAGCAATTCTACTAGGTATAAACCAGAAAGGAATTAAAACAAGTATTCGTGCAAAAATGCAAATATTCATAACAGCATTATTCATAATAGCTAAAAAGTGGAAGTAATTCAAATGTCCATCGACTGATGAATGGATAAACAAAATGTGGTATATCCATAAGGCAGAATATTATTTAGCAATAAAAAGGAATAAAGTACTGATCCATGGTACAATATGTATGAACCTTGAAAACGTCATGCCAAGTAAATGAAGCCATTCACAAAATACCACATATTGTATGATTCTATTTATAATAAAACCCAGAACATGCAAATTTGTAAAATTTGTAAAAACAGAATGTACATTAGTGGTTACCAGGGACTAGGGGAGTTGCAGGGTGTGGGGGTGGGGAAGGATAGGGAGTGATGGCTAACAGATACATGGTTTCTTTTTGGGGTGATGAAAATGGTCTAAAATTAATTGTGATGACGGTTTTACAACTCTAAATTCACTAAAAACACTGAATTGTACATTTTAAATGAATCATATCTCAATAGAGCTGATATATATGAAGATACAATTTTGCTTCAACCAGCATATCTGTAGGACCCTTAACATTCAGTTTGTTTGCTACTGAATTTTTTTTTTTTTTTTTTGAGACAGAGTCTCACTGTGTTGCTCAGGCTAGAGTGAGTGCCGTGGCATCAATCTAGCTCACAGCAACCTCAAACTCCTGGGCTCAAGCTATTCTGCTGCCTCAGCCTCCCGAGTAGCTGGGGCTACAAGCATGCACCACCATGCCCGGCTAACTTTTTCTATATATATATTTTTAGTTGTCCAGATCATTTCTTTCTATTTTTTAGTAGAGACGGGGGGGGGGGTCTCGCTCTTGCTCAGGCTGGTCTCGAACTCCTGACCTTGAGAGATCCACCTGCCTCGGCCTCCCGGAGTGCTAGGATTACAGGCGTGAGCCACCGCGCCCGGCCTGCTACTGAATTTTAAAATTGCTTATGAAACACTGATCGTTTTAGAGTTACAGTCAGCAAAGTGCTTTTGCTTCTTTTTAGTGTGTGCTCTTCTAAAGGTGCTGAGTAAAGTGAAGAATTTATGTTGTTATTTATTCCCAACAAATGGGAAAAATAGTATATTTATATTAAAGCAAGAAGTAAATCTATCTTGGCACGTGGAAGTATTTTCCTTACATTTTAACTTACAAAATTATTTCTCCATTAAAAATATTGCAAAATCAGCACAGAAAATATAGAAAAATGCAGAAAAGACAAGGAAAAAGCCAGTCAACTCTATTCCCACCCACGATATAAAACTGTTAACGTTTTGGTTATTTTTTCCCTTGTTTGCAATGCATATTTTTTTCACATTATTGTGATCATATGGCATACTTCAGCATTTATGCACTATCTGCTTTCATTATTGCTTTGAGGAATGAACCTAGTGAAACTTGGACTAGAGCACTGATCTGTCTCTCAAGCTTCCTCCTTCCTCCCCTCTTAATCTTCTTTTTCCTGGAGCTCAGCACCATCGGCAACTGAGCCTGAAGACAATGAAGTCATTAAGAAGAAAAGCTATCAAACAAGGCTTGAAATGCCTATCATCTTCAAGTGCCCATCCATCACCGTGAAGCTTACTGTTGTCTCTCCCAGGGTTACATGGAATGAATCAACACCACAGCAACAGTTCAATTTCTTCTTTGCAAAGAAGGTCATGAATACAAACAGAGACTGTAAGGAGACTCAGCTCTCTTCTAATCAAGTATTTAACCCCCTTACCATTTCAACAGATCTGCCATGCCGTCACAATCGTCTCAATAGATGACCTCTTTAATGTTGTTAATAGAACACAACAGTTCTCCAGAAGGTGGAAGGCCACTTTCCCATTGTTAGAGCATAATCATTAATAGTATAACATCATTCCAGGCTGAACACTGTATTTTAAAAACCAACAATACAAATTGCATCTATAAGCAATGTAGTCTGTTTAAAGCATCAGGAAACAGAAGTTCCACCTATTCCAAAGTCCCCAGCCAACAAAAGACAGATAGGTCCAGAGCTTGAAGATATAATGAATAAAAAAGAGTTCTTGTAAAATGGAAGTTTATAAAGACACTATCCTGGGGAAATGTATATTTGTGCATAAGTGCTCTGTTGCAGGAAGTGCCATTTGATCCAACAAAGCCCGAAGTCCCACACTTGAAAATGGTTGGTAAAGGTAAGATCCGCAACATGTGCACTGCAATATTTACCAAGGCAACAAACAGTTTTGATTTACCAAGGCAGCACCTGAAGAAGCTGCTGAGGTGTTTAGTACACACTAGACAAAAGGAGACCTGTTGCTAATACCCTTGTGAATCATTAAGTCCTAATTATCTCTATTATGCACTTATTATTAAAGTGCCTTAGCCTCCCTTGTATACAGCTGGAAATAATATGTTTAAAAAAATAAGTCACCATAAGCCAGTTGTTGTTTGGATCTAACTGTAATCAAAAGAACTATTAAGACAAAAGCAGAAAGAAACAGAATATGCAAAGCCTGTAAGATTAGTCACTAATAGCATCCTGTGGGAGAACTAAATATAATAAGATGGGTACATAGTATGATGTCACATTAACCCATCTTTTCAAGTACTATTGTACTAAGAAAAGAAAAGTGAAAATGTGTGTACTTATGGATTCGAGTACACACATTTAAAGGTTTAAAGTTATGAACAAAACTCTCAATTCATACAATTTACTTACTTCAGGTCATGCAAGCCCCCAGTGACCCGAAGTTAAAATAGCCAGTCCCATAGGAAAATATTTGGTTGAAATTTGGGAAGAAGCACAACTCAACTCTTGAGAAAGTAGTGAGTGTTAAGAAGGTCAGTTGAGGAAGAAGAATTAGTTAAATGGATGTTTTTGCAGATTTTTTTACCTTCACCTTGATGAATAAGCATCTCTGAAGTGCACTGAAATCTTAAAGAACAGGCATCATGTGCAACAAATGATGACCAGAGTTCAGTAAAAAATGGATTGAACTCAAAGCTCCCTGCTAAAGCTAATCTATTAATTTATGTCAAAGCATCCATGAGTCCAAGCACCCGATAATAGATCCAACACTGAAAATACAATTTAAAAATGGAGAAATGTTGCACTGTCATACAATTATTTTCCCAAATTTAGTCTTGCAGTTTCAAGATAACTAGAAAATACCATCATGGCACTGTTTTTCATGCTAGGGGGTGAGAATTTACAGATTATTCTTTAGGCCATTCTGTAGTTTCTATTTGGAGTAGAGAAAAATAATTTGGGAAGTTCATTCTCAATTTCAGTTTGTCATCTTTCTATATCAAAGACAGATGGGATTAGATGCAAACATATGGGAAGATATTTTTTTCTAAGCTTAAAATGTCTTGTATATTTGTATATATTCTCATTATTGTACAGGACTGGGCTGTCACTTGGCTGTCACCTTAAAGTAATTTCATCTGGGACATAGAGAGTATCCAGGCCTAGGTTAATGTCACTGTTGGAAAAACACAGAATATAAAAAAAGGCTTCACTAAACAGGCTGTTTTTTCTCTACTCATAAAAACTTTTGACCAATGCACTGAGGGCAATTCCAGCTATAACTTTCCGGTGGTATAGCTGGAATCGATCTCTGTTGACTTTCCATTTGTATGTTCATACTCACCTCTTATTTTTGGAATTGAACCAAGTGTCTGTTTCATATTCTCTCCCATCAACATTTGAGGTTTGTTTGCCACAAAACATTTACTGCCTTTAAACAAGCCCCCAACAATCTACCTCATCCAGCTGCCACCACTGCCCACCAATAAACATTGGAACATGAAATACTTTTTTTTGCATAGTTGGAAGAACTGGCTTGTTTTTCCCATGCTCAGTGGTAGTAGATGAAATTTGTGTCCCCTATTCCTTGGCACCCACCTCCTAAATCACTCTTTCCCCAGTCTCAGATAAGAAGTCAAACAGGGTACCATTCCAGCTATTTTAAATTGAAATGAAACCATGGAAGATCAAGAAGAAAATATGGAAGAGTAGTAATCTTTTCTCAGAATAGGCTACTCTTTTACAAAAACAAGAACAAAAGAAACAGCCATAAAATAAAGATGTATGGACCTAATAACTAAAAGAGTAAGTCTTCTGTATGTGGAAACAAAATTAAATTACAAACAAGAAGCTGTGAAAATGTATTTGCCAAACATATGTGATACACACAAAAAAGGTTGATAGATAAAAAGATAACTTAGTGAGTTAGCCAATCAACAGTACATGGGCCTTTGCCTAATTATCTATTAGAATGTTTGGCTTTTTTATATTGATTTGTAAAAGTTATTTGTATATTAACAATATTAACCTTTTTTGTGCGTCACTAGCAAAATGATAGGAGTGGGGGTAGTAATGTGATACAATCTTGCCAGCAAATATCTTCTGGCTTTTGTGATTAAAAATATGGATGTCACACATATTACTTACCTCTTCCTGCCTTGGAGAAGGATGGGATGGCTGAAGCAGAGGCAGTCACCTTGCAAACATGATATCATCAAGCTGCTGAACTAATACCATCAGCTGCTTATTTCAAGATATCTGTTTGTATGAAGGAAAAATAAACCCTTATTAGATTAACCTACTGTTAATGAGGTTTTCACACACTCTTGAGACAAACCAATTCTCGCAGATGTTTCTCACATGATTAAACAATTCACACACAAAAAGTGAGACACAGATGGACAATAAACATAAACACAGTTTCACTTCTATGATGGTTAATTTTATGTGACTAGGCCAAGGCTACAGTCCCCAACCCCCGGGCTTAGGAACTGGGCCGCACAGCAGGAGGTAAGCTGTGAGGGAGCAAGCCAAGCTTCATTTGTAGTTATAGCCGCTCCCCATTGCTGGCATCAACGCATAAGCTCTGCCTTCTGTTAGATCAGTGGCAGTGTCGGATTCTCACAGGAGCGCAAACCCTCCTGTAAACTGTGTATGGGAGGGATCTAGGTTGCACACTCCTTATGAGAATCCAATGCCTGATGATCAGAGGTGGAGCCGAGGTGGTGATGCTAGTGCTGGGGAATCGCTGCAAATATAGATTATCATTAGCAGAGAGGTTTGACCGCACAATAAAAGTAATGTGCTTGAATCATCCTGAAACCATCCCCACAAGTCTGTGGAAAAACTGTCTTCCATGAAACTGGTCCGTGGTGCCAAAAAGGCTGGGGACTGCTGGGCTAAGGGATGCCCAGATAGCTGGTAAAGCATTATTTTTAGGTGTTTCTGTGAGGGTGTTTTTGGAAGAAATTAGCGTTTCAGTTGGTAGACTCAGTAAAGAAGATCACCCTCACCAACACAGGTGGACAGCATCCACTCCTGTCGAGGGCCTGAACAGAACAAAAAGGCAGAGGAAGGGTCAATTTGCATCCATTTGAGCTGGGACATCCATCTTCTCCTGCCCTAAAATATTGGTGCTCCTGGTTCTTGGGTCTTCAGACTCAGACTGGGACTTAAACCATTGGCTCCTCTGCTTCTCAAGCCTTTGGACTTGGACTGAACTATAGCACTAGCTTTCCTGGTTCTTCAGCTTGCGGACAACAGACCATGGGACTTCTAGGCCTCCATAATCACATGAGCCAATTCCTATAATAAATCTCCCCATATATATACTAATGTAGGTTTCTATTTATTGATAGAAAATATACATATATATATGTACATATATATATATATATCCTATTGGCTCTGTTTCTCTGGAGAACCCTAATACAACTTTACAATTAACAAAATATATTAAAAACAAGATAGCAACCTCGAAGAAATTATGCTAAGTGAAAGAAGCCAGTCAAAAAATGATAAATACTGTATGATTCCATTTATATGAAGGCCCTAAAGTAGTCTGATTCATAGAGACAGAAAGTAGAATGGTGGATGCCAGGGGCTAGGGGAAGGAGGAATGGAGAATTAGTGTTTAATGGGTACAGAATTTCAGTTGGGGAAGATGAAAATGTTCTGCAGATGGATGATGGTGATGAGAATTGCACTACAATGTGAATGTGCTTAATGCCACTGAACCGTACACTTAAAAATGATTACAATGGTACATTTTATATGTATTTTGCCAAAATAAAAAATAAGATAAAATCAGAAAAAATAGTATTACATTACTATTTTTCAATTTTAAAACTGAATATCTTATTAAATTTTATTAATTTTGTTAATGATGATCTATAGTGTTTCTGAGTGTGGGGAAACAGGGATTCTCACATACTACTGAGGGGAATCTAAATTGGCCAAACCACTTTGAAGGGAAATTTTATGGTCAATTGTACCCACAAGTCTTACAAATATTTATATACTTTAAAAAAGTGGGCCGGGCGCGGTGGCTCACGCCTGTAATCCTAGCACTCTGGGAGGCCGAGGCGGGCGGATCGTTCTGAGCTCAGGAGTTTGAGAACAGCCTGAGCAAGAGCGAGACCCCGTCTCTACCAAAAAAATAGAAAGAAATTAATTGGACAGCTAAAAATATATAGAAAAAATTAGCCGGGCATGGTGGTGCATGCCTGTAGTCCCAGCTACTCGGGAGGCTGAGGCAGGAGGATCGCTTGAGCCCAGGAGTTTGAGGTTGCTGTGAGCTAGGCTGACGCCACGGCACTCGCCCCAGGCGAGAGTGAAACTCTGTCTCAAAAAAAAAAAAAAAAAAGTGATCCTACTACTAGGAATAAGATAAAATAAAATAAAATAATAAAACAATAAAAATATAGATGATGCTTTATGTCCAAAGATGTTCATAACAGCATTGTTTATAATATCAAACAATTGGAAACAACATATGTGTCCAGAAAGGGATTAGCTTAAACGCATTGCTGTCTATCCCTTCCATGGAATACTGTATCAGCATGATGAACAATGGGGTAGACTGGTAGCTCTGCACATTTGCTGCATATTTGAATCACCTAGGGAGATTTTACAATTCCCAGTACCAGCCATACCTCATATCCATTAAATCAGTACTTCTGGAGGTGGGGCTCAGGCATCAGTACTTTTTAAAGGTTCCCCAACCCCCACCACCCCCTGATTCCAATGTGCAGCCAAGTTTAAGAACCACTGATGTAGATTTCTATTTATTGACGTGGAAAAATATAAATATTCACTAGAATTTGATGATAAAAGCAGATTATAGAACAGTCTGTATAGCATGAGCTCATTTAAAAATATAAATGTGTGGGACTTGTGAGTAAAGATGATGGATTGAACACCCACATTTGCTTTTACTTCCTCCTAGAACTCCACTAAAACAACAATAAAAAGATTTTTTTAAATGGCACAAACTGACGAGGAAAAAAATAACTGGAGGGGGGAAAACAGCAACACAATTTTGGAAGCTAGAAAGCATTTGAGTGGTAACTTAGTAGAACCAAGAAAGCTGAATCCTGAACTCACAGTAGGGAAAGCTGAGAAATAATCCAATTTACAGTGCAGAACCCCACTCCTGATGATAAACTTAGTGGAAGCAGGTACTTCTAGAAGGGATGAAGGAAAAGGTAACTTGACAGTTTACTTAGGAAGCAGTTAAAACTCCAGATTCCTTTCCCAACCCCAATGAGAGTTGCAGGTTTATTTTCTGGAGAGGGTAAAACAAAGGGTCTCTAGACAGGGAGTCATCAGATGTGGTTGTGGACTGAGCGTACTCTACCAAGAGTGGATGGATTCAGTTAATGCTGACATATCCAGCTCCCTTTCCCTATTCAGTTCCCAGAGCAGTGGCTGCCAGGTTTATCATCTTCCAGGAAGGGGTTTAGAAAGAATCTCAGTAGCCCAAGAAGAGAGACCTAAAGGTGCTTGTTATGGTCTTGTTGGATACTCCAAAAAATCATGAGTTGAAGTCCTACCCCCAATACCTCAGAATGTGACTGTATTTGGAGACAGGGTCTTTAAAGAAGTAATTTAGGGAAGTTGGCATGAGGGATGTCAAGTGGTGAGTGAGGCGTGATTCTGACTAGCACAGCATCTGCCTTCGGGAGACTGGCAAGGAGAAGCTGGCTCTTCGACAGCAGCTGAATGAAGCAAAGCAGCAACTCCTGCAGCAGGCAGAGTATTGTACAGAAATGGGAGCGTCAGCATGTACCCTTTTGTGGGGTGTCTCCAGCAGTGAGGAAGCCGTCAACGCCATTTTGGGAGAAGATAAAGTTTTGAAGTTTTTCAACATCACTGGTCAAACAATGGAGAGTTTTGTGAAGTCACTGGATGGTGATGTTAAGGAGCTCGACTCAGATGAAAATCAGTTTGTTTTTGCTTTGGCTGGAATTGTAACAAATGTTGCTGCCATCGTATGTGGTTGTGAATTCTTGGTTAACTCCAGTCGGGTACTCTTGGACACCATATTGCAGCTCCTGGGAGACTTGAAGCCAGGACAGTGTACCAAACTCAAAGTGTTGATGCTGATGTCCCTGTATAATGTGAGCATCAATTTGAAAGGCTTGAAATACATCAGCGAGAGTCCAAGATTCATCCCTTTGCTCTGGTGGCTTTTGAGTGGTATGTGGGAAAAATATTTTCTCCCAGTTTGTGGCATGTTTTTCATTCCCTTGAGAACATCCTCTGAACAGCAGAAGATCTTAATTTTGGTGTTGAATTTTGCCAAAGGATTCTTCTACATTTGTTGACAAGATAATTTGGTTTTTCTTCTTCAGTCCATTGTTATGACCCAGACACAGAGGTGTGCCTTCACATGTTACGGCTCGTCCAGTCCGTGGTTCTGGAGCCAGAAGTCTTCTCCAGGTCGGCTTCTGAGTTCCGGAGCTCCCTGCCCCTGCAGCGCATCCTGGAGATGTCCAGGAGCCACAACCCTCACCTGCAGACTGCCGCCCAGGAACTCCTGGAAGATCTTTGTGCTCTGGACAGTAACGTGTAGGTGTGCTCTGCCACCTAGAGATTTGGTGAAATTGCCAGTGTCCCTTCCCCTCCCCAGGTCCCTCATTTTGTATTCCAAAACCATCACCATGTGCCATGTGTTAGAGATGGAAAAATGCCATTGGCTAGAGATGGACATAAGTTTATACGTATCCCACACAACTTCCTCCTAGAAGTGAAAGTACGGGTGGGTGGGTGGTTATCTTGCCAAAGGGGAGGCCATAAAAGAATCCATCCTTCTGGAAAGGTCTGTACTACCAGAAAGAGGGCTTCCTCCGAGAAGTTCCTCACCATTCAGCAGATTGTCCATGACCTATATAGGCTCACCCATAAAAATGGGAAATTAGATAACCATCTACTGCACTGGCCAGCATTTTCCTGAGATACAGTTCTTTAAAAAACCATTCTCTCTCTAGTGATTATAATTAATCCCTCCAAAATGCAAGTTTACCTGTATGACCTTTTGGTGAACCTACTATTTCAGCTTACATTGGACATTTTAGTTCTATGTTTTTTGTACCTCTTTTATATTTGAATAAAGAAAACCAGAGAGTTGTGTGTTACAAAAAAAAAAGAAGTAATTTAGGTAAAATGAAGTCATTAGAAAGACATAATCAAATATGACTGGTGTTCTTTTAAGAAGAGTAAATTTGGACACAGACACACACAGAGGAATGACTATGTGAAGATACAGGGAGAAAACAGCCAGCTACAAGCTGAGGAGAGAGGCCTCAGAAGAAACCAACCCTGCCAACACCTTGTCTTAGACTTCTGGCCTTCAGTACTGTGAGAAAATAAATTTCTGTTATTTAAGCCACCCAGTCTGTGATATTTTCTTATGATAGCCTTAGAAAACTAATACAGTACTATACAAGAATTCCTTCCAAAATGACCCAGACGTACCACCCTGCAGTGAAACTCTAAGTCGACAAGGTCCACCCACATCCTCAGAGATTCCGATTGACTTTTGGTCCCCCATTCTTAAGCATTAGCAGACATCCAAGGCTTATCAGACATCTGTGGAACACTTCCAACACAAAAGATAGAATCCAAAGCAAGCAAACAAACTAGCAAACAAAAAGACTCAGGGAAAGCAGGGACTATTCACGAAAGAAAAAAAAAATACTTCCAAAGCACGCAAATGAACTTTGTAAACATTACGCTAAGTGAAAGGAACCAGACACAAAAGGCTACATATTGTATGATTCCATTGACATGAAATGTCCAGAATAGGCAAATTCATAAAGACAGGAAGCAGATCAGTGGTTGCAATAGACTAGGGGGAGGAAGGAACAGGGATTGACTGCTAGTGGATACAGGGTTTTATTGGGGAAGGTGGTGAAAATTTTTCTGGAATTAGATAATAATGTTGCTTATACAACTCTGTGAATATGCTAAAAACCACTGAATTTTATACTTTGAAAGGGTGAGTTTTACGGTATATGAATGACGTCTCAAGCTGCTATAAAATTATATAATATACTCAGAAAAATATGAGAAGATAGTTTTATATGTATATATGTATATATATATATATATATATGTATAATACAAACTGGATGCCGTAAAGCAAGGAACATTCAAAAAACAAAGAGAGCACTTGGAAATTAAATTACATTATGGTAAAAAATTAAATTTAATAGAAGAATTGGGATATAAAATTGAGGAAAACATCTCAGAAATTAGACAAAAAGTTGTCTCAGAAAGATGACAAAACAAAACAATAGAAAAAAAAGATACAATTAGAGAACCAGTCAGAGATACAGCAGTCAAGTAATGACAGTGCAATTCAGCAAGTAGAAAGAAAACAAGGGAAGTATATTCGTTATCCATTACTGCATAACAACTTCTATGGGACAGGAATTCAGGGCATAGTGGGGATGGTTTGTCTGTGTTCCACAATGTCTGAAGCCTCAACTGGAAGCTTCCAAGTTCGAGGACTGGAATCATCTGAAGGATCATTCATTCACATACATAGTGGTTGATGCTGGCTGTCGACTGAAGGTCTAGCTGGGGCTGTCAACAGGTATCCCCAAGTAGTCTGGGCTTTCTCACAGTATGTGGCTGGATTCCAAGAATAAGTGTGGTGGGGAGAGAGAGAGAGAGACAGAGAGAGAGAGAGAGAGAGAGAGAGAGAGAGAGAGAGAGAGAGAGAGAGAGGCAGGCAGAAATTGTATTTCCTTTTATGACTTTTATAACCTAGCCTTGGAAGGTGCACAGTGTTACTTGAAAGGGGCCATTAAGGGCTCAATCTAATAGATGAAAATAGAACCAGACTAAGTCATCTCATTGAGAAATTTAAAAATATTGAGGTTAAAGCAAAGATCCTACAAGATTCTGTTAGTTTTTTGACTGCCTTACATCTTTCCTTTTTGAAACCTTCCACTGCCCCAACTGGGGAGAAAATCCATCATGACACAACTCTGTTTTCCCTACCGCGAGAGTGTGTACTTGTTCCAAGTCAATGTACCCCATACTCCTAAGCACACTGATTGGTTCACAACATTTCACAAATAAAGCTAAACCTGGTTCTTTTTCAGGGATTGACAGAGCCAAGACATGGAAGAAGAAAGACAGAATTGAAATGATGTTGTTTGAATGTTTGCAACTAGCTCCACCTTTGGCCATCCAAGGTTATGTGAGCCAACAGATTCCCTTTTTTGCTTAAGCTCATTTGAGATAAGTTTCTGTCATTTAAAACCAAAAGAATCCTGACTAATTCAATAATTCATTGAATTGGTATTTCAGAGAAGAATAACCATATGAGACAGTAATCACCAGAATATGCTAACTTTGTCAGTTTCCCAAAGGTAGATTCAGATAGTAGTAAGCATTTCTAGGACACTCAAAAAAGTCAAGCAACCTACTATAAAAGCTTTTGCCCTCAAGATTTACTCATACTTCAAGGAGATCTTTTAAGGAAATAGAGATCCCATTAGTCCATCAAATAATTTTGTATATGCAATTCAACATTAGTGATGTGTGTGCAAAAAGTTTAGTTTTAAAAGGCAGTGTTGTTTTTAGAAATGGTATATATCCTAAATTTGAGGTATAAGATATGTGGTACAGCTGAAGACATGATAGAAGGAATTTATAATTCTAAACTGCTAAATTTCACAAATCATTTGGAATCTCTTAAATTTTCCAAACATTATTTTATAATTATTATAAAATAATAATTACTATAAATTATTATAGACTGTTTGTATATATTCTCCTCAGGGTATATTTTCAGAAATAAAACAAAAATGTTTTCAAATACTGTTGGTAAGCAATGAGTTTATGTGGGACTCAGATTAGCATGAGTTTCTACTTTGGTGTTTTTCTTTTGGAAATTGAATATATGTGTTTGCTTTACAGAAGAAAGGAAGGAAATAAGGAAGGAAGGGAGGGAGGGAGAGAAGAAGGGAGGGAGGGGAAAAAAGCAAAGGAAAAAGAAAAGCTAGGACTTGAATCATTTGTTAATCATAAGCATAATTTCAAATTTTCAGGTATAAAAATAGGAAGCAGAAGATTTTTGTGTAATTATTCCAGATTCCCAAATGGATGTGTTCTAAGCTTGGTGTAAACAAACAGTAACTCAGAAATATGTATTTTCTCACTATAGTACTTGAGAAGGAAAGAAAATTTTCGAAATCAGCTAGCTTTACCTTTATTGCAGTTTAATATCATACTGTTTCCAGAATGAAGAATTTAATAAACCATGTATTACTTGGTATATCTAAAGTCAGTTTAAATGGATTTAGAGCCATGCAAACACTTGATTCAGGGTTTTGGTTTTCTTTATCTACGTCAGTCACTATTGAGGATACAGAGTCAATTAGGATTTGCAAGGGAGTTAAAAATCAAGCAATATTCTGATCACTAGATCATGATTCTTTGGAATTGACATTTGAAGAAAATACATGAAATTATTGGGTTTTGACACCATTTCTTAGATAAAAAGAGAGGTATTTTAAAAGATATTTTCCATATGATCTATAGGAACTAGACAGTTGTTTTGTGTCAGGTGCTGCTTAAATGCTTTACATATTTTACCACACTTAATTGTCACAAAATCCTATGTGGTAAGTACTATCATTATTTGCATTTAATTTTTTTTTTTTTTTTTTTGAGACAGAGTCTCACTCTCTTGCCTGGGGCAAGTGCCGTGGCGTCAGCCTAGCTCACAGCAACCTCAAACTCCTGGGCTTGAGCGATCCTACTGTCTCAGCCTCCCGAGTAGCTGGGACTACAGGCATGCGCCACCATGCCCGGCTGATTTTTTCTCTATATATTTTTAGCTGTCCAATTAATTTCTTTCTATTTTTGGTAGAGACGGGGTCTCGTTCTTGCTCAGGCTG
>RJWJ010014265.1:0-38217 GCA_004363605.1 Indri indri | reverse complement strand
GAATGGGTACAGTGCCTAGAAAATTATATTTTCCAAAAAGTTTCCCAGCTCTTAAAAGTCAAAGTGATATCTTTTTTAGAGAGCAAAGCCAATGGGGTAGAAAACTGTACCCAATCTTTAAAGTTGTACCCTTCCCCCCATGCCTACATAGGTTCTTCCCCAGCCATGAGTGTTCCTTTTAAGGAATCACCTACCAATAGGAAATAAGAAACCTATTTAATCCTCACATCCTCTGGCTGTTGGTCAAAACCCATAACTGCCCTTCTTCATATCTCTCCACACACGGTCCACATTGAACACATGCAAGTTAAAGAGATTTTCAGATGCCTCTTTCTTTACCACATCATGGCAGAGAATAAACCCAGAAATGCAGTCACAGCACTCCAACTGGAAAGAGCAACAGACATTCCCATGTGATCTAGTAAATCATGCGGCTGTCTTTGTTCAGAGCAGCTTTGGGGAAGCAGACGATGCTAGCAAAACAGAGCTGAAGGCCCTGAGCTTAGAAGGAAGACAGCACAGGTGACAACAGTCTGGCACACAGAAAAGAGGATAAGCGCTCATTCATTTACTCAACGAATATTTATTGAGCATCTGCTATGTTCCAGGCTCTGTTCTAGATACTTGGGCTACATCAGTGAACAAAACAAGACACAATGCCTATCCTCTTGGAACTTACATTCCAGCAGGAACTTGGATGATGCAAGAAGAAGAATTCAAACCAGATCATGATCAGATATGTTCTTTTGGCCATACTCAAGGCCAATTCATTGGGAAAAAGAACTAGAAATTATAGCAAGAATCTACAGCACATTCACATATTCTTGGTCATTTGTTTTATGCATGTGTGTGTGTGTGTCTATGTACATACACGTATAATTATCATTCCACAGTATTGATTATCATTTATTTTTATACATTTCATAAATAAGTATTGAATGCCTCCTCTTTGCCCAGCCCTGGCTCATTCATAAGCTTTCGCAAGCTTACAAAATTCTTAGTTAAAGCACCCCTTCAGGGATCACGACATACAGATGCTCAACTGGGTAGAATCACCCTGACTATGAAAGTCAAGATCCTGGTCCTCAGAAAGAACCAACCTGGAAAGTGTGCTCCTAAAGAATACTTCTTTATGGAAGCTTCTTTATATCAAAGTTTTATGTTTTTCACTGAAGTTCCTTCCTTTCTGAGGGGATGGCACAAGACACATACAGTGCCTTGGGCATTAACACGCGCTCACATATCTGCTGAGTAAGATGCTGCGTGATTCCCATGTCAAGGAATGATCTACAATGAGGGCTTGTGCCACTACCAAATCTCTCCCCATCACTGCCCAAACACTGCATCAGGATTGTAAGGTCATTGACTGGAGACGATGACAGTGTCGTTCCAAACTATTGTGATATCAGCACGTGGGGTCAAGGTCCTTTGATTCTCTGACTGTCAATTCTAATTGGAAAATCTCTTACTTGATATGGAATTTTTTTGAGAACGTCTTGAACATGAAGGCACCATTACAAGGAGAAAGAAAACAAGCCCGAAGATGTGTCGAAAGACAGAGTCCTCGTTCCCACAAGGTTGAATGATGTTTAGAGGTCACTCATTCTCCCTGGTGAGTACAGCAGGTCCTCGAATAACGTCATTTCATTCAACATAGCTTCATTAGAATGTTGATGAGGAAAAAGAAAATCCATTTGCGGCTGGGGCCACTGTCTGGCGTGGGGTTTGCACATTCTCATCTGCATTTTTTTCTCTGGAGATCCCAGCTTCCTCCCACATCCCAAAGCTGTGCAGGTTAGGTGAACCGGCATGTCTGCAAGGTCCCAGTGTGAGTGAGTGTGTGCGAGCGCCCTGTGATGGGACGGTGCCCCAGCCTGGGTACCTGCCTTGCACCCTGCTCCCGCCACGCACAACCCTGAACTAGAATCAGCAGGTGGGAAAATGAATGAATGAATAAAAATTATTGTAAAATACAAATTTGTAGAGTATACAATAATCATACAATGCACAACAATAAATGACACGGTCGGAAAGTGCTCCTTGAGCCCTCCGCCTTTGTGATAGTTTGTTCTTGAACTGCGTGGGGGTAGGGGGTGCACTTTCCAATCTTCACTTTGCAAACTTTTATTTCTTGATTGAACCCGCCACCACTATGACCACTGTCACTCACTGTTTCACCAAAAATTGGGTACATAATTATCTTGCTTTTATTAATCTTCCTTAAGTGTTATGTATAGCTCACATTTATTTTAATGTTTAATGTTAAAGTGGTCTTGATTTAGAATTTTGGTAATATTTTTGTGACCAGAAATATGCCGTAGAAACTTAACTCCTGCTTATATCAATTAACCTGATGAAATTGGTTTCACTATACTTCATTTTGCCTATAGCTGTGGTTACCAAGAATCTATTGAAGACACTGAGGACTTACTGTATACAGATGATTCTCATTATTTGTGGTAGTTATGTTCTGTAAAGTAGCCTTCACTGAATTAGTAAAGGCTGAACCATTGCTCCTGTGGGCAATACAGGGTTAGGTTTTTGTGAGCCTCCGATCACAGTATTTTCCTCAACCAAAACACCATTTATATTACATAGGTTCATTGAACAAGCCAGTCTCATCAGCATTGAAAACCTACTCTTCCACATAACACTTCCCCTGTGTAACATTTAGCAAGTGTTTTTAAAATTATCTGCCACTACCAGATTTGCAGAACATTTCTTGACTGCAAGTTTAACATGTTTCACACTGTGTTACCTTTTGCAATGTGAAAGCCAGCCAGCACTACCAGAGAAGGCTTGCACATTTTTCTTACTCTTGCTGATGAGATTGTAAATTTCTTTGACTTTCGGCCTCACAACAATGCTGTTCACTATGCCTTTTAAAAATCAGTTATCATCTCATGAACCACAAATTTGGCCACTTTTCCGTCTTTTCCAGTTTCATCATACACCATAGATGTTACTTTAGCACTTTCCAGAGTGGTCTCATGTATAGATCAGTGAGTTTCTTTCTTTTTCTAGATGTCGTTGCTTTGCAAACCAGCACATCTGTATTTACAAATAAAGAATCAATGAAAAATGAGGATAGACCAGTACTTTGGACAAAAGATATTCTTTCATATTTCGAAAGGAAGAGTTCCATGAACATTTAATGTTGAATATACCTGTAGGTGTTGTTTAAGATGAGATACTCATACGACAGGAATTAAGGTGCCAAACGCGGTCACGACGTCCTGCTGTTATGGACATAGGTCTCCACAGGCTTTCCAGATCTCAGAACAACTAGCCACTGTAGGCTAGAAGCAAAATCCTCATGCTCTCCCTTATTTAAAGCACTCAGGCAGAACCTTTTATGTAACCATTGCCAGACTTCCTTTCTTTCTCCCTCGCTCAGGCTCACAAAGGAAATAATCGTTTGGGGGGAAATTAACAGTTATTAGTAGTTCAGTTTTGAGTAAGGAAAAGTAATCCTGAAGTTATCTGGGCTCCTTTATTAGAATGCCAAGTGAAGCTGTTCCCCAAGATGGCCATCACAGTCCTTCAAATACAGACAGATAAACTGTATCTCCCTCGGATACCACCTGAGAAGCACTTTTAGTTGATTTCCAGGAAAACCCCGTGACTGGCATGTGTTAGCTCCATTTGGCTGATGGGAAAAGCGAAATGCACAAAATTTCATTACCCTGCTCCTCTTCCTCTATCTAGCCAGTGGGTGATGAGAACAAAATGCATATATTCTGGTTCCCTATCAGGGACTATTTTTTTTTTATCCACCAGATCTTATTCTATTTTTTTTTTTCCATGCCGCAGCTCCTACGGACTGTTCCCATTCTTTCCTAGGAATACTTACCCCTCACAACTTGATGACTCCAATTTCATCCCAACATGGAACTAACCATATAAAATAGTAAAACATGCCTCCAAAACAAAGTATATTGAAAAATGAATTGCAATCTTACAGCATAAATATGCCTTTAAAAATAATTCTCAAACATCATTACTTATAGTAATATTAAAATAAAGTTTGGTTTAGTCCCACTCATTTGAACAAGTGGTTCCATGCCTCTCCCCCAAAATGATTCTACATCAGGGCTGAGTGTGTTTCTTTTGCTTTGGATGCTGTACAAAAACTAAACAGTCTGTAAAAAAAGGTAAACGAGGTAGCAATCTGATCAGAAAGGGTGAGGGTGGCTCAGAGGCACCCCCACTTCCCCCTCACCCTATCTTCCATTGCCATTGCCCGACTCTGTAGCTCTCCTGGATCTCTGCAATTTGACAACCACTAATTTTAGACCAAACCTTTGAGTTTATACTTGAAAAAACTGAGACCCACTGAGTAACCAACAGGCACAAATTAATCACAAAACAGAGAAAGACACCGAATAATACAATTGCTAATTCATTGTTTCATAGCATTGCCACCTTCTTGCCTTCCCTAGGTTAGGAGGTGATTGTTGTTCAACTAGAATATATTGTCTTTAACTTCCCTGTCCCTTTTCTCTGTACCATAAAGAAAATAAGAATTTCAAAAAGCTTGCCTTTTTGTATGTCCTGGAGATAACACTAAAAAGAATTTTCACGGCTATCATAGAGCATAGAATAATTTCATATAGCATGCTCATAGCTCAAAATTGCAAACTGGGGAGCTCAGCTTTCTATTTGTTACATTTAGTCAAAGGGCAAACAATGACTTTTGTCACTGGCAATAATGGTTCTGCAGTAAATTGAACAGACATTTACTCATTCATTAAGGAAAACACTATTGAGTACTTAATAGGTGATATGTATGTGGAATAGCCAAATTTCGACAATCACTTATTTCATATAAAATTTATCTGTGGTTTACAAAACCTCTACAAAAGAATTAGCTGTGCGCAAGTATAGTTTAAATCTACTCCTTATGCAAATAAAATGTGACTGTTTTATAATATTATAATTGCATGTTTTAGTCTGTTCAAGCTACATAACAAAATGCCTTAGAGTAGGTGATTTATAAACAACAGAAATTTATTGCTTATAGTTCTGGAGGCTGCAAAGTCCAAGATCAAGGCACCAGCAGATTGGGTGTCTGAGGAGGGCCTGTTCCTTGTAGACAGTGCTTTCTTTGTGTCCTCACAGAGCAGAAGGGCAAACTGCCTCCCTCAAGCCTCTTTCATGACCCTCATGACTTAACCACCTGCCAAAGGCCCACCCCTTACTATTTTGGCATTACAGATCTGGTTTCAACCTATAAATTTGGGGGAGGGAAGAGGGACACAAATATTCACACCATAGCATTGCACTAGCTTAATTTTTCAATTTTTCACTGAAAAATACAAAATTTAAAGCTTATCTTTTTTATGTATTTCACATATTGGGAATGATAGTTATTTTCATATTCGTCTTTAAAATGGCCCTCTGAAATGATAAAATGAGAATTAAGTTCCCCTAAATATATATTCAACCAACCTTTTACCTGTCCAATATAACCCAAATCTCAGGATTAAATATTCTCCATATAACTCTAAATCTTATTCGACAGAATTTAGAACTTGTAGATCCAGACATGGACTATTTGCTGTAAGCATTTTTTTGGTTTTTTTTGTTAAAAATAACATTTCTTCATTATAATAAGAGTGTACGGTCATTGTAGAATACTCAGGAAATAGAAAAAAAGCATAAAAAAGAAAAATTTACTATAATGCTAACGTGCAGAAATAAACACTGAAGACATTTGTGCATTTTAATAATTTTTGCTTCTTGTTGCCTACCTCTTTTTGGTAATAATGAGTATTTTATCACGTAGTTAAATATTCTTAGAGAATGTGATTTTTGAATGGACTTCCTCATAATCCATTTAATTACAAACCATATTTTATTTAGTCAATTCCTAATGTTGGATATTTAGGAGACCCTGTCTTTCAAAGAGAGCTATGACAACCAATCCTAGAAATTAGGCCACTGCCATATGCAACACCAACCTATCTTGTGTCAATCAGGGACAGATTCACAGCGCCATATCCTCCCTCACCCAGCAGGTTTAAGAAGTGAGGTCTGATCACAGTCAGACTTTGATGAAAGAGCAAATCTGGTTCAGCAATCTGATAGTCTGTATAGAATGCCATAGTTTACATGTTTATTTGGAGTATTAAAGCAGATATTCACAGAGCCTATTTCAATTCTTTACTGCTAGGCTGCCATTCCCTCCAACAATTGATTCCTCTGAAACTCCAAACCTAAGGATTTGTGAAGCTCTTTCTCATACATGCCTTTCCTGGCCTTTAACCATTCCCAATTTTTCCCAAGCAATATGTATCTCGATGCAACCAATTAGTACATGACCAATGCAACAACCACTAGATATAATGACTGCCCTACTTTGCAGGCACCTTTTTTTTGTTGTTGTTCCCAAGCCCATGTATGTACTGATTAGAAGCAGGAATGCCTGCCCGGGCCCTCTGAGGGGAGGTGATGAATGGTATGTCTGAACAGCTTGGTCCCTGGCTTAGTGTCACTGAAATGCCACACTCCTCACTGAAGTCTGTTGATAAGCCTGGTGGTGCTCAGCAAGTTTTACCAGCAGATTTTATATCAGGGGACCCAAGCCCAAAGTTAGCACATGGGGTGTTCTGTCAGCACAGAAGGCTTACACCATTAGTAGATCCGAATGGTGTTTAGATTGTGAGGCCCAACAAAAATCTAGGTAATTAAGTACATGAAAGAAAAGGTTACAATGACTCCATTTCAAATAAAAGGTTATTTTGAGGGAAACAAAGAAATTAATCTTTCGGTCTATGGGTTATAAAGACACAGACTCATATATTGTTTTACACATACATATTACTATAGTGCCACTTGGAACAGCTTATTCTTCAGGCTTTTTGAACTATGAAGTACACAGGATGAGATCTGGGGTATCACCATAAGAGATCTAGGGATTTTTTAGTATAAAAACAAAAAACAAACAGAACCTTTCCAATTTCTCTGGAAAGCTCATCCCCAGAGTATAAGTAAATATTACAATGCCGTGTAATTTCGAAAATGTAAAAATGTCAAGGAAAATAATATGTCCATGGGAATGGGAATTCTAATTCATGAGACAATATTCAAAGAAGTTGTTCACAGAAATTTAAACCCCTGACATTTTTAAAAATGCAACGTAAAGTAGAATAAAAAAAATAGTTTTCATACTATAAAAGGGATGCAAAATGAGCTGGAAAAATTTCAACAGTTTCCTTTAGGGACCATTAAAAGCTATGATATCTGCCAAATATTCACCAGAGTTGAAAGCTAATGGAAAACATGTGTGAAAAGTGTTTGATAAACAGATTTTAGTGCTCAATACAGGAGAAATATAACAACTTTGCCCTGAGTACACTCGATTATGAGATGAGAAGCTTCTGACATCTTCCCCAGTCCATTTTTTCTTTATATGAGAATCAAAATTGACTAAATTTAGTTCCATCACTTATTTTTATCCAGCCTGTGCTGGAAATGCCAATGAGAAAGGGCATTTCTGAATAATGAAACTTTAGGAGAAATTCCTGAAAGAGCAAGAGAAAGCCATAGCAAGGAAAACAGAGAAATAGAACCTGAATAACCACAAATTTAAATCAATATGTAAATGCAATCATGGGAAAATCTCCTTAAGAAAGTCGCTTGATTCCTTCTATAACAAATACAATCTGCACTTCCAGGAAAAATGGTGATCTGAGTACATCTATGTAACTCTCCCATTGAACACAAAATAAAGAAAAAATGGCATCAGTAATAGAGAGCAGGGAAGAATATCAAGATCATGCCAGAAATGTTAAGGAAGTATTGCTAGATATTATATAGACAGAACACAGTTGAAGAAGATATGGGGACTTTGGTAGGCAGAATAATGGTCCCCCCAAAGATGTCCATCTACCTGTGAATATGTGACATCATATAGCAAATGGGAATTAAGTTTGCAGGTGAAATTAAGGTTGCTAATTATGTGACCTTAAAATAGGCAGATTATCCCAGATTATCTAGGTGGGTCCAGTGAGATCCTTACCAGTGAAAGAGAAGAAGAGGAGGAGGTCAGAGTGATGCAATGTGCAAAGGACTCGACTCACCTTTGCTGGTTTTGAAGATGGTGGAAGGAACCATGCACCAAGAACTGCAGCAAGCCTGCAGAAGCCATAAAAGATGAGGACATGTATCCTACCCAGAGCCTACAGAAAGGAACGCAGCCCTGCCAATGTCTTAATTTTAGCCCCGTGAGATAGATGTGTGTCAGACTCCTGACCTCCAGAACTGTAAAATAATAAATGTGGTTTTTTTTAAGCCAGTAAGGTTATAGTAACCTCTTCTGGCAGCAATAGAAAACTAATACAGAGCCTCTTGAGAATGTAGCGTAGAAATAGGTAAAGAAGATCCTAGAAACAACATAAGAGATTCTTTCAAAAGCCCCTAATTTAGAGGGTCAAGATCTGGTAAGAGGAGAAGGTTTGAAGAACCCTTTCCTATACTACTTGGAAAGCCCTTTTGCCAGTGGAATCAATAACATTTGAAACAATTGTGCCGAAGAGCCCAAAGGCTTGTAAAACGGGTACATCAAAGAGAGCTAGGAGTGGGGTGAGGATCCTCCAAAATTTGAAGCGTGGGCATTTATATCTGGGTGTAGATGGCTGTATCATAAGGAAGGAGACCGAGAACAAACATACAACATAGCTGATGTGGATGTCCGACAGAAAGATGGACACAGGAAGCTGCTCCTACAAAACCAGAGAAGAAAAGGTGCCCCAGCTTGGACTGCACAAGGGCTTCAGGTCCCTTCCCATGCCCTTCTGTGGCAGCCCAACCAGTGAGCAAGTAATGGAAATTTATATCAACCAGACACTGAATATGTGACAGGACATAGCCAGAGATTGCAAGGCACAGCTTCCCATACTGCTTAATAGTCCGTTCTTCATTCAGGGATAATTAAAGAGAGAAAGATTCTCCCCTATAAAAGAGGGAGACTATATCATGCAAGACACAGAGCAAGAGAATAAGAATATAATGCCTTGATAATGGCATTATAGAAAAAAAAGAAACCTTGGTTAGAAATATAATATATGTTTTCAAAGATGCAGAATGTGAAATGAAATATGAGATGAAGAAACAACTTTAACAACTATTAAAGGGCAGTAGATAAAATATTCTTCCAAGGAAACAAAATCAGTTAGAGACATTAAAATCTATATTAGAAGAGAAGAAAGAAAACAGAAAATTATACCAGATGAATAACACAGAAAACAAGGATCCAACACAAGAACGATTATTAATTTTTTTTAAAGAAGAGTCTAGAGCAGACAGAAGTAATCATCAGATATTTTCCGGAACTGAAAAAGATATGAATGTGCAGGACCAATGGATTTACCACACATGAGGTAATGCTTCTGAAGAAAGACCAGCTTGTAGGAATATTCTCAGGGAATAAAATTAAATTTCAAAAATAAAGAAAAAACACAAACAAAACCAGGAAAAGAAAAAATATTTTATCTCAGATTTCTTTTCCTCAACCTTAAAAACCAAATGATAATGGGGCAATGTGTACTCCACAGAGTTTTAGGAAAAAGTTTGTGTCTCATGATCTTATAATTAGCCAATTTGTACAGTCGGTCAGTCATTCACATACAAAGGCGTTGAAAGTTATAAACAACTAGATTAATCTCACACATAGGGGTGCTCTGACCCCTTGTACTCTTCCTGTAGTCCACAGGCATCTTGGCTTCCTCAAGCTTCTTCAAAACAGCAGCTCACCTCCCCCTCTCTTATTTAATGCTATAGTTTTAGCTGGTGCAAGGGAACAAATAACAATACAGTCATGTGCTGCGTGATGACGGTTTGGTCAATGATGGACCATATATACAACACTGACCCCATAAGATTAAGATGGAGCTGAAAAATTCCTATTGCCTAGTGACATTGTAGCTGTCATAACACCACAGCGCAACATGTTACCTTTTCCATGTATGGACATGTTTAGCTACACAAACACCATTGTGCTACAGTTGCCTACAGTATTCAGTATGGTAACATGCTGTGCAGGTGTGTAGCCTAGAAGCAATAGGCTATACCAAGCAGCCTAGGTGTGTAGTAGGTTGAACTATCTAGGTTTGTAAATACGCCGTGAGATTCACACAACGATGGAATCGCCTTACCGTGCATTCCTCAGAATGTATCCCCATCGTTCAGCAATGCATGCTTGTATCAATAATAAGCAATCTAAATATTGAACAAAGGAGAACAAACTGGTGAAATTTTCAGATCAGTAATTTTTGTGGAACACCCAAGAGAATCAATGAAGTATGAAAACTAATGAGTTCAATAAGGCAGTCAATTGCAAGAGAGAAATACAGGATCGATTGATTTTTTTTTCTGTTTTAAATGGCACTGTAAGTGCATGCTTCAGACGCTCTTCAGTTCTAACAACATAGCAAAGACACATAAATTATAAAAGGTAATTCAATGAGCCTGGTCATTTAAAAAAAAAAAAAGGTACATATCTCTATGGATCTGAAACAGAAAGGTGTGAAATAAATAAGTGGCTAAAGCCATGGGCCTCCCAGGTTCCAGATGCAGAGGCAGGCGGAGGAAGCTGGGATCCGACTCCTGAGAGTCACTGCGACCAGCCAACAGTGCTCCGAGGGAGGGAGGGAATCGGAGCCTGGCTTATTGCATGAAACCTAGGGTTGCCGTGGGGATTTCCCTGCCACATGCCAGGAGGCTGGACTTGGGTGCAATCCAAACATTTAATGCAATTACAAGTGCAAATCAAACAGGATTTGGGGCAGGGTCGGGAGGGAGAGGCATTAGATAATGCTAAGAATTTTTCAAAATGATTATAAAGTGTTTTTGAAGAAAAAATGGCAGGAAGTGTTTTAAAACAAGATACAAGGTTTGCTCTGCAATTTTCTAAAATTATGCTATTAAACAACATAGAGATTTCCAAATATAAAAATAAATGGATTCATTCACATGTATATAATAGTTTAATATACAAAAGGTAGCCTTTGAAGATAATAGGATGCATTTCTCAAGAATCAGTTAACATCCTATGAAAAGGAGCATATTGGCAGGTTTTTATCACTTAAAAATTTTAAATATCTGCATATCAAAACACTATGGGCATCATTTACAGTAACTTGGTACAATAGAAAAATATTTCCAATATGTTTGACAAACGGTCAATATTTATAATATAGAGAAAGCTCATATAACTCAATAAGAGCTAGATATGCATATTTATACATATGTATCTTTTATAAGATAAGAAGATAAGTAGAAGTATCCAAAAGTGGACAAAGAATGTAAATAAATAGGAGAACTAGGGGCTGGGTGCGATGGCTCATTCATGTGATCCTAGCACTCTGGGAGGCCGAGGTAGGAGGATCACTTGAAGTCAGGACTTCCTGAGCAAGAAGGCATGACCCAGTCTCTACAGAAAACAGAAAAATTAGCTGGGTATGGTGGCACGCACCTATAGTCCTAGCTACTTGGGAGGATGAGGCAGGAGGATAGCTTATGCCCAGGAGTTTGAGGTTGCAGTGAGCTATGATGATGCCACTGCGCTCTAGCCCAGGTGGCAGAGCAATACCCTGTCCCCTCAAAAAAAAAAAAGAAAAAAAGAGGAGAACTAGAAATGGTCAGTAAACATAAAAATATTCAACCTCACTAATAATAAAAGAATGTAATCTAAAACAACAATTAGATAGCATTACTTGCCTCCTTTCCAACAAAGATGTTATGGCCTAACTGTGTTCCCCCCGAATTCATATACTGAAACTCTAATCCCCAGTCTCTCAGAATGTGACTGTATGTGGAGATAGGGCCTTTAAAGAGATGACCAAGTTAAATGAGGCTGTCGAGGTGGGGACCTAATCCAATTTGACTGGTGTTCTTATAAGAGGAAATCTGGACAGACAGTTACACCAGACGCATGCACGCACAGAGCTATGACCATGTGAACACACGGCGAGAAGACAGCCATCTCCAGGCCGAGGAGAGAGACCTCAGAAGAGACCAAACCTACTGACACCTTGATCTTGGACTTCTAGTCTCTAGAACTATGAGAAGATTAATCTCTGTGGTTAAGGAACCCAGTCTGTGGTATTTTGTTATGACAGACCTAGCAGATTAATACAAAAGATAACAAACAATAATATCTGTTGAGCCCAAGTGCACTGCTGGTGAGAGTATAAATTGATACCACTATTCTAAAGGTCAACATAGAATAAAACCTTCCTAGTACTAAGGTTCTTTTCCTCATAAATTCCACTGGGGAAATTTATCCTAAGAAAACCATAGGGATCTACAGAAAATATATGCACAAGGAAGTTCATAGTTTTAATAAGTATATACACAGTAAAGGCAATATACACAGGTTCATCAAATGAGTATACATAAATAATGGTACCATAGAATGGCATGAACTTTAAAAGCATGTAATAGAAGAATGTTTTATAATATGGGAAAATACCTACAATAAATTGTTGAATAAAATACTCAAGTTACGCACAATATTTACTGAATGATCACAACAATCACTTTTTAAAAAGTATCATTATATTATCACTTACATAACCAAGCATATTTGTGATGTGTAAAAATCTCTGGGTGATAAAGTTATATTAATAAATCTAAATTTACTTTTTATATTTTAAAAATTTTATAAATTAATCACATATAGATTTCAGAATGATTTAAGGCACATAGCTATAAGGAACACCATAAGGCACACTCTCTTAACATTTCACTTAATCTTTATGAAGACAAAAAAAGGAAAACTGACAGTAGCATTGAAACCTAAGTTTAGAAATAAAATATCAGAAATAAAGTATGAACGTATATATAAAGTGAAGAAAATATCAGAAATAAAATCAGATGATTTTCTACTAACTAGAAGGCCAATAAAGCTCTATTTAAAAATACGACCAGCCTGGGTGTGGTGGCTCATGCCTGTAATCCTAGTGCTTTGGGAGGCTGAGGCAGGAGGATCATTTGAGGCCAGGAGTTAGAGACCAGCCTGAGCAAGAGCAAGACCCCATCTCTACAAAAAGTAGAAAAGTTAACCTGGCATGGTGACGCATGCCTGTAGTCTGGGCTACTCAGGAGGCTGAGGCAGAAGGATTGCTTGAGCCCAGGAGTTTCAGGTTGCTGTGAGCTAGGGGGACGCCATGGCACTATAGCCCAGGTGGCAGAATGAGACTCTGTCTCAAAAAAAAAAAAAAAAAAAAAAAAGAAATTAAATAAAATTAAAAATATTTGACTATCAATCCAATCATTATAGAAATTGAAATTAATGTTTAGAACTTTCTCAGAATAAATTTAAACTCCTCAATCTCACCAATTTTCCATTTTCAATCACCAACTTGTGCTGACTCTACTTTCTAAATCTTTGTTTAGAATGCCCCTTGCCTCCCCCCTGCTGTAAACACCACTGCTTTATTCCAGGATCTCATTACCTGCCTAAGCACAGGGAATTCAGTTCTCATCTCTCCAAACCCAGCACTTAGCAAAGGGCCTGGAGTTATAGAGGGAGTCGGAAAATGTTTGTCGAAAGTTTAAAAGAACATGATGAAGCTGTCATAAACCAATCATAAAATACTGGTTAATTATGGTAGTCCCCTGGTTTGGCAAATTTAATTGGCAATACCACTGTGGAATTCTGTCTAATACAGATAACGAAGGAGGATTATAGTACATCCATCTCATTGTGAGCCAAAGAACCTTTATGATGCATGAAACAAAGAGGATGGGGTGGGGCATGTTTTAAGGGGCCATCAGTGTCCAAATGTCCTTATTTCCCTAGCTAGACTATTTGTACCCTGAATTTATAGGCTTTGCATTCTGTTCTTTCCATATCCACCGGGGTATCTTAACTGCGTGGTTTACGAAAAGAAGCCCATGCTCCTCTACGTGTGTTTTAGATTATATCCCGTCTATCCTACTTAAAGTGATCGCTCCAGCAATTTGTCTTCTCTCCAATATCATCAAATTTTTTGTACTCTCTGGGCTATTCCCGTCAACACACTATGATGATGTCATTTCTCTAATCTTTAAGTGCACACACACAACTTTCTCTTGCTCCCTTATTCAACTTTCCCACTAGGACCTATCTGAAGTCTTTGCTTTAAAAGCCCTTAAAAGAACCATGTCTACTTCCTGTTTCTAATTCCTCCCCTTCCATTTCCTCTAAGGCCTAGCAGGCGTTATCTCCCACCACACCAACAACAGGCATCCCCTGCACTCACCCATGACCTCCATGGTGCTAGACCCAATGGTACATTCTCTGTCCACACTTCATAGAGTGGCTGGTCAGCAGCGTTTGACACAATTGATCCCCTCCCTCCCTCAGCTTCCAGGACAACACTCTCTTGCTTTTCCTCCTGCCTCACTGGATCTCCCTTCTCAGTCTCCTTTCTGGTTCCTTTTCTTCTCCCTGGTTTCTTAACAGTGGATTGATCCATGGCATACACATGTCTCCTTTATTTATGCTAACTGGCGATCTCATCCAACCTCATGGTTTTAAACACATGTTGGAATCCTAAATTTGTATCTCCAGCACAGATTTCTCTCCTCAATTCCAGATTTGTACACAAAACTTCCTACTTCACATTTACTCTTGGATTTCTAATAAACACATTAAATTCAACATGCACAGAGCTGAACTCCTGACCTGCCCCCTCAAACACACTTTATCTACAGCCTTCCTAATCTCAATTGAGGGCAACCTCATCCTTGCAGTTACTGAGGCCAAAAAGTTTGGATTCTTTCTTAATGACCTTAATCACGTTTCCCCCATCTAGTCCATCTTTAAATCCTGTTGGCTCTCCTTCCAACATACATTCAGAACCTGACAACTTGGGTCATCTCCAGAGTTCACCTTCCTAGTCTGGGCCACAATCATCTTTCATTTTGATTACTACAATTGCTACCAGGTCTCCCTTTCTCTACCCTCGTCCTTCCACTGCCTACTCTCAACCCAGTATCCTGAGTGATCATCTCTCAGGCCCCCTCATGGCGGCCATTTCACTCAGAGTAACATCCAAAGCCTTAAAGCAGCCTCAAAGCCCCATAGGACCCGCCTATCCCCAAGGTCCCTCTGACCTCAAGGCTACTACTCTGCCCTTTGCTCACTTCTCATTCATCAGAAGTGTGTCACTTGGTGACCACTTGCTTCAAGGGAGCCTGGGAAATCAAGCTTTTTAGCTGGGAACATTGCCACTCCAACAAAATACTAGCAAGGCAACTAGCAGAGTCACACACTCTTGATTACTGTTTTACAGAGGGAAACAAAGTCTCCAATAAGTTAGGGTACTTTCTGGGAAGTTTCTAGAAACTTCCCTAGAAGTTTGGTAACTTTTCTAGAAAGTAATTTAGCTAGAAAATGGTGAACTGAAATTCAAATCCAGGTCTGTCCAGGCCACATTCCTTTATCTTACTGTTTCATCAGGCAAACTGCCTCATTTAATAGAAAAGTACCAGCCTTGGAATGATTTTGAGCAGAGGATTTGTTCTTTCAAATTACCTAGCCCCAAATAGTCATAGCATAAGTGTTCTTGATAATTATTAAATTTATATTTCCAATGTCAATCATTGATCATGCTCCCTGTGCTAGACAGGGATTTTTTAAAAAATCCTTATTTTAAATACTTATATGTTTCTTCTCTCAATAGACCCTGAAGCACAGTCTATTAAATATTTGTTTGCATTTTAACAATAACTTTAGTTCCATTATTCTCAATCTAGGTTGCACATTCTATTCATCTATGGAGCTTTAGAAACAATTACAGATGCCTAAGTCTTCTCTGCAGATTCCGATTTAAGTGGCTGAGGAGGCCTGGGAATGAACATTAAGAAAAAGTCTCCTCTATCATTTTAATGGGAAGCCAAAGTTTAAAACCACAGGTTTAGTGAAATAATGTCTTATTAGCTCTAAGCTCCTACTTAGAGGAAGCAAATTCTCCTCGGGAGATGAAGGGTACCAAACTCTCCTGACTCATTTCCCATCACTTCTGTCCTCACTCTTCTGCCCCAGCTTTAACAAAATAGGACACTTCATTGCCACCGCTGTGATGTTTCATGTTTCTATCCCTATATTCACGAAGCTGCTTTGTCTGCTTCCGCCCATCTCTCCCCATCATCCACAGCTGAACAATTCCTCCGTCCAGACTCTGCGTGCGCATGTCTCTGGAAGGATCTCCCTTTTGGCCCCACTGCACTGTTGCAGAGATGGCCAGAGGACACCGGAGATTACTGCTCTGCATCCTTGTGAACATTACATCGATCTTCTCAGAAGCACCTAGCAATTTTCCAGCCCCCTTGCATCTAGGTGGAGCCCTGTAACAGGTTGTGCCCAATGGAATGTGGACATAATGATACGTGTCATTTCCAGAAGGAAATGACTGAGTATCAGGAGTAAGATCCTCCATGAGCTCTTCCCCCACCTACCAGCTGGATGACACTGGGGTGCCCATCACAGTACAAGATGACAGAGACACAAGGTCAACCCAGCCCCAGTCTCTGAGTCATTGCTTGGAGGAAAGACAGCCAGGAGAACTGTCCATTCAGGAGCATCAGCGATGAGTTTTGCATGAGCAAGAAATAAATTTTATTTTTACTATGCCACCAGGATTTGGAGTTGTTTTTGACAGTAGTTATCCTATCCTAAAACATGAACTTTGCCCTCTGCTCCATTTGGATGACACTTATTTCTTTACAGGATGGCCTCTCTTACCTATTTGTGCATTCTGAGTCCAGAGCCCAGCATGTAGTGGGCTCTTAACTAAAGTTTGTTCAGTTGAATTCAATAAAGAATACTAAAGCACAACAATAAACCTTATGAACTGAGGTATAATGTGTCATTTAACAATGGTAAAACATTATTTTAATGTCCTAATAATTCTTAATAAAGAAAGCTGTCATCAGGTAAATAAATAATCCATTAGGTTGGGAGCATTCATAGTCTGCTAATTTTCTGACGATTGGACGGTATCGGCCACATCACCTGCAACATCACCTCTTCACCCCACGTGCTCACACAGAGATACACACTTGCACACACACACACAGAACATATACACATTTTCATCAAGTTGTTCCCTGGTTATTTATGGCATCTTGTCTTTTAAGCTTTTTCTTCTTCATTAGATATGAGACCTGATTTTCCCTCTTGTCTTGGTTTAAATTCTCCTTTTTCTGCATGTGGGAATGACTTCTACACCTGTTCTACTTAAAGCTGTGCTCAGTGTCTTGCTCCAAAATGGCTGTGCATCCAGGGGTTGATCCAAGGGCGGCTGTCGGATTGAGGAATGGTCTCTTGTGGCCCAGCTTTAGAGAACTTGCCTCTGCTGTTCTCAGGTCCAGACAGGCAGGATTCTGGCTCAGTCTGGGCAGCTAAAACACAGACTATATATTTGATAAAGGCAACCTTTGCATGAACAGAAAGAATATGGCTTCTAATTCATCCAATTTATTAGCCACAAAGAAGAAAAAAATCTAACATAAGTGGGAAGCGCAGGAGGAAGAACACTGAAGATGGAAGGCGGCCAACATCTTTACGTTTCAGCCGTAAGTCTCGTACGGACCATCCTCAGCCTGAGGCTGGAGACTGGACTCCACAGAGTGGCTTAGCGCCAGGGAAAGTCTCCCTTTGCTACTCTCGCCTCAAACTCAGAGAAAGGCACTGGTAGAGGCAGAGCCACAGTTCGGCTCGGCAAGGCTCTCTCCCCGACCCTGCATGTCGGGTGCCCAAGGCTTGTCTTTCCTTTAGTTGACCCAACTGTCAAGGCAACCTGATCTGCAAACCCGCTCCCCACCCCCAAAAGAACCAAGCTGGTTGGTGCTTTCCCTCCTGTACTCTGTGTAGGGTCCCTGTAGGTATCTAAACTTTATTGGACACCATGCTTTTACCTGCTGGGTGGATAAATCCAACTAATGAAATTCAACCCATTCTTTGGTGAATTCCCAGCAACATGAGTCCCTCCTACCTCTCAACTTCCATAGCATTTTATTCATATTGCCAGCAAGGGACTTATTTTCAGCTCTACCTATGTCTTTTTTCCCTGCTAGATTCTGTCGCTATCTTGTCTCTTTGCAACCTCAACACCAGTTCCATACTTTGCCCAGGACAGGCTCAATAAATGTGGGGTTTCTTTTAGTTTAATAGCACAAAACAAGTTACAGGAGTGGAATTTAAATACAAGATTTTCTTATTGTTCTTGATAAAGAAGCTGATCTGAAGGAAATACTTACAGCCTCCCTGTAATCACCCTCTGACCTACTGACTATGGCTTTTCCAAGACCTCAGTCTCAGTCGACCCAGTAGCCTATTCCAAAAGCAATGCTCATCTCCGAAAATCACCTACTGAATGGGAAAGCGAGGATAACAGAAAAGTGGAGAAAACGTCCTCAGTGCATTCAAGGATTAACGCACTTCATTCTCATAATGTGCTTGGAAAATTTGTAGGAGCAGGTTTTGTAAGATATTAATAATCAAGTTTTAATAGAATGGCTTATCATATTTTTCAGCTTATAAGGAAAACATATAGTAATTTTAGAATCTAGAGATTGTTTTCAAAGCTGTACATCTTGAATGATGTTTACTCTTACTGGAAATACTTAGCTTAGGAATCTGTTCTGTATTGCTCCAAAATTCTTTGCATTCTAGAAAGGCTGGGAGGTCTCAGGAGTTATGTTTCCCTCTGTTTGTCAGATGTGTGGACCAAGGGGTTTGGATGTATGCTAACTGCTCGCTCAATCCAATCATGTTGCCTTTTCCTTATTACAGGTGAGAATTTGACATCTTCATCTATGTCACTGCATTCCTCTCTGCCTCTCAAACCTCAGCGTCATTGGCCAGTTTTATAACCAAATTAAGAACGCACATATCTGACTGAGCTATCAGAAACTGGAACTGTTCTGAACTGAAATCTGCACAACCCTCTGGTTTACTTAATGCCAGTCGTTACAACTACACTTGGCCCTCTTTATTCCTTAATCTCCAAGTTTCAAACAGAGGACCTGTGGATTCAGAGTGCACATTTAGGATTATTCAAAGGAAAAATGAGCACATAGGTATTTGCCAAGTTGTCCTGACTTTGGTTCAGCTGGACCAGTAACCCTCTATCAACAAACCAAGTTTAGAAAGGTCCAAGTCCATATTTACAGGGGTATCTGGCTTGAATTGGGGCTGACAGACTGATTGGGAGATTTCCAGCTAGCTATAAAGAACAATTTGTTGAAAGAGTGTCCATGTCATTCATGGTGCCCCAAACCGAGAGCTATGAAGAAACCTCCTTATTAGAAACAAATCAAAATCCCAATAATCACAGAAAGAGAGGAAAGTGCCCTACAAAGAGGCATATTGCTTTAGCAGATATTTAAGACAATGTGTAAGAAACCAAACATATTGATTAAGCATGACATGGAACCCCTCGCCCAGCCAAAAGAGCAACCAAATCAAAACCCGGAGACTTGGGCTCCAGGCCTGGCTCTGGGCCTGGGATTCTGATGGACAAATGTGAGGGGCTGCCAGGCCCTGCAGCTGGCACCCCTGGATCCTCTTGTGCTGAGGTACCTCACCCCCAGGTTGCACACCAGTATTAGTCTGTGGCCTGTTAAGTGGTAGGTGAGCCAGTGAACCTTCATCTGTATTTACAGCTGCTCCCCATGCTCGCATCATGGTGTAAGCTCCACCTCCTCCTCCTGTCAGATCAGCAGCAGCATTAGATTTTCATAGGAGTGTGAGCCCCACTATAAACTGTGCATGCAAGGGATCTAGGTTGCAGCTCCTTATGAAAATCTAGTTCCTGATGATCTGAGGTGGAGCTGAGGCAGTGATGCTAGTATTGGGGAGTGGGGCCGCAAACACAGATTATCATTAGCAGAGAGGTTTGACTGCACAATAAATGTAATGCGCTTGAATCATCCTGAAACCATCCCCCTCCCCCATCCGTGGAAAAATTGTCTTCCATGAACCCAGTCCCTGGTGCCAAAAAGGTTGGGGACCACTGCTCTAGTGCATTGACTCTCAAAATTTTGCAAACAGGCCAACCTTGGCAGAATATGTGATGGGGTGGGGTGTGTGTTAATAATGCATATTCCTGGGATAACCACAAATCTACCGAATCAGAATCAGTAAGGATGAAGCCTCAGAATCTTCACTTTTACAAAGTGAAGATGGGTGATTAATATCCACAGTAAAGATTGGGAATCACTACTCTGGTTCCAATCCTGATATTAGGCAAAAATTTATATCTCGGGAACAAAGCCCAAGACTCTGGTACTTAGCATCAAGTCATCCATGTCAATATTCTGACCCTGACTTTCTGCCCTGAGTCTGACAAACAGATTTCTGCCATTTTATTAGATGTACTTTCCATCTGTGTCCCAGTTCAAATAATTGGGATTTTGCCTTATTTCTTCATGACTCCCAGACTGCAACCTGCTTAAAATTTTGGCCCCCTTCGGAAGGTCAGTTCTATGGCTTCCTGCCTGGCCCGCTGTCCCTGAGCTGTTCTGTAACTGGAGTCTGCCTAGGTGATGACTGGTTTCCCTGCTGCTGCCTGACTGACATGGAAAATCACTGTCTCGGGATTTTCCTTTGCTCTGTGTCGCCTACTGGACTCATCAGTATGTTTTTGTTCCTTCCACCAAATCAAAACTAACACCTGCTGCCTATCACCAGAGGCCTCAGATACCACAAGCTGGGTGAAATTTTCTTCACACCTGGCTTTGTATCACCAGGACCTGCATAACCCTAACATGTGGGTCAAGGTTTTCCTGCCTCCTCATCTTATTGGGGTTCTCTGAGCCACTTACAGTTATCTCTCAAAATATGGTACAATACAATCTAAGGTAACTTTCAGCTACAGAGCTCTATCACACTCTGACTTAAGGTCCTCAGAAACACACATGTAGCAAGATCAAAAATAAAGATATTTATTAATGAGTTCTTCCACATTCCTCCAGGATGGGAGAGACAAACTACTAGAAATGTGAAGACAATCCACATGGACGAGGGCCTCAGGGAGTTGGGGTAGGGAGTTAAAAGTAGGGTGGCCAACTCTCCCAGTTTGTCTGGGACTGAAGAGGCTCCTGGGACATGGGACTTTCAGTGCTCAAACTGGAAAAGTCCCTGGCAAAACAGGTCTGACTAGAACTTGAAATTGTTTGGGGTTTTGCTGAATCAAGGTTTCAGGATAGGAAAGAATTATACAGAAAAGAAAAGGAAATTAGATTTTCCTTAACACGTTTTGTGAAAAGATGTAAATATCAGAATTATTTTTAATTATTCTTGACTATTGGGCTATACTTCACTGAATGCAACTTTGTTCAGAGACTGGTTCCTGTGGGCCCCTAGATTTTGTGTTAGTTACATACCTGTTAATGAACAACAATAATACTGTCAAACACTTACTGGGGACTTAAAATACTATCCCCAAATTGAAGTGCTTTACATAGATTATCTCGATTACACTCAATCCACCTTACTAGATGAGTACTGTTATTAGCCACATTTTACAGGTAAGGAAACAAAGGCACGAGTTTCAGGAAATTTTTTCTAGAAGAAGTTCTGACACTAAATTGACATGTGACAGATGATTAAAAGACCCTCAACTCTGTTCCAACAATGTAGAACTAGCCGCCAAAGTACAGGTGATCATGTACTGAAACATTTGCATGCATTCAAACTCCCGGGTCCACATATTCTGACAAACTTTAGGTTCCAGTCATTGAGGCCACTGCTGAAGAAATTCTTATTAAAAAGATTGAGGCATATGAGTCATTTTTTTTTTTTCAGCTAAATTTTCCAGGTCAATGGAAACGTGAAGGCATTTTAGGTGGTTGGAAACCACTCCGGACATTTCAGCAGCTCACATGTAGGTTAACCTTAGGGGCAACAGGGAGAGAGGAGGGCCCCTCTTGTCAGGTTGGGAATGACACTCTAGAACGCCCATGCTTTCCATTTAATATCCTCCCTTTATAAAGTTAGCATTTATAGAGTGTTTCCTCTATGTCAGGTGCTGTACATAAACTATGTCTTTCAGTCCTCACCACCAACTTACAAAACAGAAGTAGTTATTACAGGTTTAAGTTTACAGATAAGGAAACAGAGGTACAGAAAGATTAGTAACTCGGCAAGATCACAAGGCGAGCAAATGGTAAACCTGAGATCTGAACCCAGGCAAACTGGCTTTACCCATTTAGTTACCTAAGTTCTCCACTGTAATGCACATGGACTACAAGGGTGTTAAAATTATAGGAAAACTTAGCGATTATTCTTTAGCCTAACCTCCTCATTTTATTAATAGTAAACCACAAGCCCAGGGATTATAAGAGATTTGAGAAGACAATGTATATACCAGAAGGAACAAGGTATTCAGAGACAACGTGGATTTGATCGTTTGATCCATACCTCTGCAACCTATTAGCTGTCATTTGTACAGATTTCTTAATCTTTCTAAACCTCAATTCCCTCATCTGCAAAATGAGGGTAATAATGTCTACTTATCAGGGAGATTTCAGGATTAAATAAGATAATGTATACAAAGCATGTAGTAGAGTTTCTGGCACATAGGAAGAGATCAAAAGATGGAATTGCTATTAAGTTTATCATTATTAATATTATTATTGCACAACTACCTAGCAGTTACCACTACTGCTACTATTACATCATCGTCACCATCATTACCATCACATCAGATCATACAGCAGTCAATTGCAGAAGCAGGCTTAAAATCTGGTTGCCTAACTTACCATCATGACATATTCTCTTCCCTGTTATAAAAACAACAAAAACTTCAACCAGAGAAAGCACTTAATAAAGACCCTTGGCATTCAGAAGGTTACTTGTAATGCGGCCACAAAATTGCAGATAAAAATATACAAAACTTTAAATGGCATACAGCACAAAGAAGCAAATTCAATCATGGAATCTTGGGCACTAATGATGTTTCTTTAGAATATTTTCCAAGTGAAATATAAAACAAGTACATATATTGGTTTTTGGCTTTAGTCTTTATTTCTTTTGGCTTCTGGATGTGCACAATGAACACGTGGAAGATGGTTAATCCTTCTGGGTTTTGTATCATGAATTTGAGAGTGTAAAAATAGAGTCCACAAGCTAACTCAACAGAGGTCTAAATTTATGGAGATATATTTCTGCAAAAGTCAACAAAATAACAGACCCAAAGCAATTTCAGCGCTCTGAGTAGTGATGTAGCATTGCAAGAAGCCATCTTGCTTCTCTCTTCTTCATTTGACAAGATGAGAAGTTATTAACATATGCTCACATGTATAAACTTCTCTAATAATGGTAGAGGGAGGAACAGCTTACAACACACTCTTTGTCACACACAAACCATTCCACATAGTCACTTTTATTACGTACATAACACACACTATTAGTAAGAAAAATTAGAAAAATAAATAAGTTAAAATAAGAAAATTAAAATCATCCATAATCCCACAATATGACCACAATATGAAATAACTATTGTTAATACTTTGTTGTACATATTCTGTGACTTTTTATAAGCATATAAAAACTCACACATAGGTAAATATACACAATTTTTAATGTATTATACTAGAATCCTATTTCCCATAGCAAAATATAATAAAAATTTTCCATACATATTGTATATAATAATTATATTCCATATCATGGTTTTAGTCACCTGACATTCTGTTACATAAGTGTACCATAAGTTATTAGTCAATCTGCTCTTAATGGACAGTGGGGTGGCTTTCAATTTTCTTGCTGTTATAAACAATTCATTTTTATAAACACCCTTGTTTATACACCTTGGTATATTATTTAGTATTTCCTTAGAAATAAAGAATTTCTAGAAATGGAATTACCAAATCAAGGACTGCATACTTTTAAGAAATACGTATGTATTCGTAATATGCATGTATACATATTGCCACGTTTATCTGCAGAACCAGTGTACTGATTTGCACTCCCAGCAGCGGGTATAAACAAGCCTGCCTCGCTTCCCTTTATGGCTGAGTGAGCAGTAGCTTGCCTGGGTGGTCATGGCTTCCAACGGAAAAAGTCTATGAAGACCCTCTCAATTTGTGACACAAAGGAAAGACAAGACACAACACCCCACTGCCTCATGGGTTCGCTAACAGCTGCTGACAACACCCACGTATACTGTGACATCATAGGCCAGCAAAAGGATGACATCATCCAAAAATAACAAGGCAATTGAGAATTGCTGGACGCTATTACAGAGAAAAGTTCTGATTTTTAAATGCATACCTGTTTTCCCTTAACAAAGGGACAGATAAAAGGGGATGTCACAAAAAGAATACTTTTTTCTCTGAAAAACAATTGAAAAAGAGAGAAGACAGGGAATCATTACAGATTTGCAATAATCTGATGCAAATTTCCTGGCCAGTTAGAGCAAAATACCAGAATGTCCAAAGGGCAAAAACAAAACAAAACAAAACAGAAAAGTCCACTTTCTCTTGTGCCTGGGTGATATTTTAAATCATTTCCTACCAGGAGATTTGAAAACCAAAACTTAAATGTCTTTGTGAATACAAGCAAGAGCAAAGCAACAGAATGAGCTAGAACAACCCTTTCTTGGTATTGCCGGCTTTGCATGGAAGGCAGATACTGCCTGCATCTAACTGGGCTGCTCTACCCTCTCCTGGAGCCTGCAAAGTGGAAAAAGACTCGGCGAATTCAGAGCTGGGAAGACACCAGACATGTGGACACCATCCGTGAGGATGCAGATGGGGAGGAGGCAATGAAGTGCACACCTGAGGCAAACTAAGAAAGACAGTACTGTCTTCCACCTGGTAGGTCATGCGAAAGGAGCGTCTTAATTATTTTACAAATAGTTGCCTGGTACTTCCCCAGTGGTAACTCGTTGAAGTTCAGGACAAATTATCTCCATTTTCCAATGGGGAAACTGAGGCATGCAGAGATTAAATATTTTGCCTAAGATAATATAGCTAATAAGACCGGCTCTAAAATCCACACTCTTCCTCTCATTGGTATACTGTCCCTCAGGGCACAGTTACAGAGACAGTGTAGGACTAGAGGCCTGAAGACTAAGGTTCTAGTCTCAGGGCCGACTTCTATTAATAGCACTAAACCACCAAATGCATGTCATTTAATGTCTGTAAGCCTCAGACACCTCCTTGATGAAATAGTCGAAATCCAGACATCAGCTCTGTTCTGATCCTCACCCTCCAAGCCATGACCCATACCCACCTGGATCCAGAACTCAACCCATCTTTTGAGTTCCCCGTCCCACTTTGTTTCTATTGAATTTCAATCTGCAGTTTGACTTGCTGTCCAAGTGTTTCTTATTTATAATAAAGCATGCTCATTCCCCTTGGAGAATCCTTTGATGTAAAACCCTTGGAACAATGAATCTTGTTTTTCTAAACATTTTGTAGGTGACACAGAGGAGGGGGGAGAAATACATTGCCTAGTGCAGAGAAACTACTTAAAAATTCCCTCTAAGTATCCCCCTTGGTTCCTGAGCCCCACATTGCCAAGTAAGGGAAGGTACTTTCAATACCATGTCTTTCAGTTCCCAGAACTGATAACTGTCTTCTCTTCTGAATTTTTCCCTGGGTATGTTAAAGTCTTATCTCTTTCTGATAAATCATAAATAACTTATTTATTCATAAATAATTTAACAACTATGGTGCTCTGATGAGATGATGGATGGGAAAGTCCCTCATAAAAAAGAAGTGTAACATTCATAGAATGCATCATTAATATTCCCCTGCAAGATGGTAAAAGCTGAATAACATAAAACATCGATTTATCTAAACTTCTGATTGACAGGTGTGTGATGACTTATTAGAGAGGACATTTCTATGCATTGGTGATTGACACCAGGTTACCACTCTCCCCAAAACCATGCCTTCTTGGGCAGTTGCATTACAGCCAATATAGAGCCAGTTAGACAAATTTCTGAATCTGTGTTCAAGCTTTTCTTTCTGAAAAATGCAAACAGCTCTCTCCCTCACCTTTTTTTATTCAATCTTACTAATCTTTCTCTCACCATCTTACTTTTCTCACTCTACGAAAGTTTTAAATGTATATTCTATATCTACTCCCTCCATTTTTCTCCCTCAACACCTAGTTTCTCCTCACCTACAAATGTGGACTTTCTCTCTCCAATGCTACATTAAAATGTATGGACAAAAATGTCTCATACATCCACCAAGAGCTCCCTGTTGTGAAATACAATGGCTATGTCACCTTCCTCATTCTCTGACCCTCCTGACAGAATTTAACATTTTTAAGGAAACGCAGGAAAAAGTTTGAAGTAAGGCGATTCCTACTTAAAGACAAATAAGGCAAATCAATGTATCCAATGGTCTTTTTTAAAAAAGTTATAAAGGAAATATATTTTCATTACCTGCTTTGCCAACTTATACAATATCATGGCAAGAAGGTGCAGCTCATCTGTGGAAAATTCTTCCAAATCGATACAGCTCACATATGAAAGAAATTTGAGACAAGTCTTCCCAAATTTGATAGCAACCCTAAAAATTCACATGGCATTTCCAGTAACAAGTTATAAAGCTGAAACAAATTTTTCTACATTTTTAATAATAAGTAAATTTTAATCAACCAAGTTAGAGAAAAGACTGAATTGTTTTTGCATTCTGTCTATGGATAATAGTACAAAATTATTATTTAACGCAGAGGTAATAAAAAATAATGTAGCCCAGAAAGGTAGGGGAAAAAGGTAATCTGGAATTATTCAAGGCAGTATATTAATAGGAACATTATGTTATTTTTCTGAATTTTAAGATGTGTGCAGTATTTCTCAGATTTTATTAATTGGTGACTTCTTGTGATTTCTTGTTTGTAATATTTACTTTTTATACAATTTTATATTCTTTTTTTAAGGAGAGTGTCCCCAAATGTATAAGCTTCAGGTCCTTCCAAAACTGCATCCTATTAATTATATGCTAATTCCTCTATCATAGAAATACGGACTATTAAATCAAGTGCTTTTCTGAGTAACAGAAATGAAGTGCTATTATCAGTATCTTGTGAAATGGTAGAATTCCTCTGTCATTTCTCCTATCTTCCTGGACCCCTTACCATTTCTGTGCCTATGAGTATATTCACGACCATGAAACATAAAGATAAATAGATAATACCTCGGCTTTGAGTTGATCAGAGCCCAATGAAGGGAAGAAGATATGTAAGCTATTACACAATAACCTGATCACTGCTCTAAAGGAGTTAAGAGCACAGAAGGGAGAGAGACTGATCTACCCTGGGAATTCAGAAAAGTGTCATAACAAAGGCAAGAGCTGAACTGGATATGTAGAATAAGAGGGGGTATGTCTGGCAGGGGAGGAAGACGGCACCCCCAGGGGGAACACAGCAGGTTAATTTACCTGAGCAGAGCATCACAGTCATTCTAAAGAACGTAGGCCAGTACGCTGTGCTGACACACCAAAAACAATCAAAAACAAGCCACTCCCCAAAAGGAAAGAATCACTAGCTTCTCAGAAGAATTAGCAAATGACTAGCTTATATGCTGCATCCTCTAATACACTAAACATTTATAAACCTCGAAAATGGTGGGCTCAAGCTTTGGTATCAAAGCAGTCTGGACACTGAATTTCCCCAGGGCACAAAAACACAAGAATTTATGCTACCGAGTCAACCAGACCTGACTCCCTACTGGCTAACACTTTTTAGTTGTGTCACCTGGAACAATTGTGTAACTCCTCAAAGCCTCAATTTCCACATCTGTAAAATGATCCTAATTGTAGTTACATCAAAAATTTGTCATGACCATTAGAACAATCACGTGTGGGGTAAAGTAATGCTGAGCAAATGTTACCTATTGCCATTAAGTGAGGCTAACATATCCAGGTTTTTCTACCATTAAAGACAGATAGATGTGAATGGTACATCACTTTTTACACTGATAATTAACTAAAGGAAAGTCAGCACCTGTCAGCCAAAAACAATCAAGCTGGAAGCACAAATGTTCTTGCAAATAGCCAGAGCATTCCAAAGAATTCCAGAAATGCTCTCACATTCTCTATCACATTCCTTTAAACACAGATTAATTTAAACAAACAGCCGAAGCTCTCCACATCAGAAACGTACACACAGGGGCAAAGGCCAAAAACCAAATCCCAATGCAAAATAACCCCCTTGTGAGGAAATAAGCATGTAATTCTGCATGATAGATGTGGTTCCAAATATATTCCTGCAGAAGCTAGAGTCACTTCACATTTAGGCTCCGAAGGGACATCTCCAGACTGCGCTCCCTTGGAGAGAGCCCTTTGTTAGCCAGTGGTGTTCCATGCGATAGCTTGATCCCTTTCAGCCTTAATAGATGAGACTGCTTGTTTAGTGGCAAAATGTGTGCATTTGAAAAGAAGGGGCATCAACCTCCTCGATTTAATTGGAAACTATTATAGAGGAGAGAACTGTGTTGTACGTTAGCCCACTAGGCCGTAAATCCTGGTACTTCAGAATGAATGGGCAGATTCGTGGTCCTTAAGATACTGGGGGGGGTGGGGACAGATGATACATCTACCTTCCCAGTAAGCCAACCTCTTGGTTTTGGTGACTGAGGACTTAGACTGTCAATAATTGCAAGTTGATCCTCCTAATGAATGCGGGTATAATAGCAACAATCTGCGAACATTGGCTGGGTTTTGGGGTTTTGGGGGTTTTTTTTTGAGTTTTTTTTTGGTAGTATTTTGGTACTACAATTAAATCATGACATAGAACTTGAAATACATAACAATGTATTAGGCATGTAACAATTCCCCCAGAGCACAAAAACACGAGAATTTATGTTACCAAAATGTTTTCGATTAGACCTGACTCCCTACTGGCCATTATCACACGAGATTATACAAATGCAGGGAACCTCTGAACTTACTCATTTCTTAGCTTTTTTCTCATCACTAATTTCACTCAAAGTATTGTGTTGGAAGATCATAACAACCCTGACCAATAATTTCTTATAAGACAAACAATGGGCCACGAAAGGAGAAGGCACCAATCATTTCTTGAAGGAGGATTTACAGAAATGAGAGTTGACTTGTTTAATTGGAAGGGGAACCTCCACAGATCTCATCACATGAAGCAATAATGGAAACCAACAGGCATGAGATGGCAGGTACAGTCTGAGCAGCTCTACAGCCAGACTTACATATTCAGTTACAACTTCTGGAGACAATAAGCACTAATGGACTTAATGGCTTTTTATTACCCAGCTGAACAATTGAACCTGGCCCTCTAAGAGCAAATGATCCTACGACAAATTCAGGGAAAATATTACACAAGTGGTAATTTTTGTGGCCCATCAGAAGATCACTATATGGTGGCATTGTGTTAAATCTTTACTTAAGGCTGGGCACAGTGGCCCACGCCTGTAATCCTAGCATTCTGGGAGGCTGAGGCAGGAGGATTGCTTGAGGTCAGAAGTTTGAGACCAGCCTGAGGAAGAGTGAGAGCCCGTCTCAACTAAAAAAAAAAAAAAGAAAAAAGAAAAAGAAAAAATTAGCCCAGCAACTAAAAATAGAAACAAAAAAATTAGCTGGGCGTGATGGCAAGCACCTGTAGTCTCAGCTACTCAGGAGGCTGAGGCAGGAGGATGGCTTGAGCCTGGGAGTTTGAGGTTGCTGTGAGCTATGCTGATGCCATGGCACTCTAGCCTGGGTGACAGAGTGAGAGAAAGAAAAGCATGAAAGAAAGAAAGAATGAAAGAAACCTTTACTTAAGGTAACGTGAGTTGTGGAGAAAAAATTTCATTTAAGGGTTTTGCCTTTAAGGACTCAGAAAAAGTGTCGTAGATAACAGATGTCATCAGCCTATATCCAGCCACACACCTTTATCCTTATGTTCCCTCCCCAGCTCAATGTTAAGAAAGAAGTCCCCAAAAATGTTTTATTGAGGGAACCATGGAGGGTTCCTGCTATTTCCACATCCACCTTGCTCAGAGATCAACTTCACCAGTCACGCTTCAATAAAGTACAGTATTTGCGTTAATTTGCAGATAGCTAGAGCACCCGGCAGTCTGCCTTCATCCTCTCAGCTGGTCCCAGTGTCCCTGTCAGATCAGGATACATCAACAATCCATAGAATTTCATATTTATCTGACTAAAGAAAGTTAGATCTGTTGGTATTAACACCTAAAAGGGTGTTTCCCAAGTCATGGTTCTTAGAGAAAATGATAGTATGTATTTATACCCAGGGGTAAACAGACAAGGCAATGCGTGTCCAGAAGTAACTAGCTGGGGGAGGAGAGGAAAGCATGGGGTGGGGATGAGGGGAGTCCAGGCAGCCTAGGTCATGCCCCGCCAGCCTGGGCTTCTTGGATCAATGTCTACACACACCAAGAACTCATCACATCTACCAGGGAAACACCCCCTTAAAGAATGTGGATGTTTCAAGTGTTTTCTTGGGAACATAAGTAAGATTATAAGGTCCTTGTGATACCTTTAGCTTTTATGTGATGAAATAGGGGATTATGAATCAATGTTATTCAGTCTCTTGAAGAGAAAGTGTCCTACATGGTTGGTGCTACAGTAACACTTGCTATTGTATTGATGTTTTAAATACCAACCAATACGAGAACCTAAGAATGCAAAATTGAGCTATGGTACGGATTCACAAATCAGATACAAATTTATTTATCCTCAACCTAAATGAAGTCAGGGTGAACCTAAAACTTAAATTTATTAAATTTTTACAATTTCTTTTTTTAAATTTTTGTTTTGTTTTGTTTCATTGTCATCTGTGATACACGGAAAATACAGATTGTATTTAAAGTAGGCTAGTGTTCTGTGAGTTTGCTTAAACCAGTCATCTAAAAAATGTAAAAAGTGGTTGATTATGACAGTGTGGTGGAGACAGCAAGAATTAGCCCAAATTGGATGATTTCTGCAAAGAATTTGCAGTCTGGGGTACATCTACAACCACTTTCTGAGATGCTTACTTTAGTAGTTCAGATGTTATGACCTTAGTTGGACCGAGCAGGCTACATACCATCTTAGCAAGTTTGTAAACAAAAATATCTAAGCAGTTTGTAAAGGAACTAACACTAACCGTCTGAAACTGTTGCTGATATCAAGCAAGTGTAGAAGTTGAAGACCATATGAGTCATTTTAATAGTCATTTACAAATAGTTTTGTTCAAGACACTACATGTAACTCCTAAAATAATTAATAATTACTGTTATTCTCTGTGATGCAATCACCCACAGGACTATACACATGGTCAGTCATGTAGGGAAAAGGGTTTTTGAGTGGGGTCCCCAACAATACTGATAAACTTTCTGGTTTTTTTGGATCAAATATTTTTATTTGAGCATTAATGATTGACTCTTAGGTAAAGAAGGAAAAAAACACATAAAAGTTTCTTGATTGGCTATACATTAGTGATAAACTTTCAATAAAATTGCCTATGATCTGTAAGGTGCTCTCTAAGAATACAGTCATAAACAAGACCCACAAGTCAAGGAGAATACCATACTATTAATAATACTAGTATATTAGTTTATCTGTACACTAATACTAATATACTACTACTAAGAATAGTAATACTATCAAAGACTCCAATTTTATTTCCTTGCTGAGAAAAATGGGGTCCAGTGGACTTATAGTGGTTTTAGAAGCAAAAAGTAATCATATGTATATACTTCACAAAATTACGTGAATGCCTCTATATGAATATTTCTCCAATATCTCTATATTAGGAATTTATGATTCATTTACATTCTCTTGTGGTAATAAGGTTTCATATGATTCTGCAGAGTATTGTAATAGGATGGCAAGGTTGGGATGCGGGCAGGATAACTTAGTTGCACAACTACAGGGGGCACCATTCACATAGCATTCAATGTGAAGAAATAGTTCGATCATTGGGGGATGTTAGAAAACAAAGAAAATATGTTAATGTGTTTTCAATGGAAATGATCAGCTCATCAATTAGAAAAACAAAAGTCCACAATGAGAGAGAGACAGAGAGAGAAATATAAGTTTATAAATACAGAACAAACATTAGAGCTGCCTGGTTGTCACTGTAGGTTCCTTAATCAATTGGAATAATAAAAGCTCTTCTTATCCCTAATGTCCACCAAAGATCCAACAGAAGAAAAAGCGTTAACCAATGACACTCATCAGAATTACTACGAAAACGGACAGGACCTGAAGGGAGAAAAGATGAAAGAGGTGCATCAGTAAGATGGGGAACAAAGGGATCTGAACAAAAATGTATTGACTAACTTTATGTTGCGAAAAGTAGAAACAGTAAAAGACTTGGCAGAATGATAGAGGAAGACGAAAGAGGACAAGTTCTCCGAGGGAAGCAGGGGTGGGAAGGAAGTCACACATAGCACAGTCTACCACGCCTTTCTGCTGTGAAAGAAACATGTTTGCTCGACCTGCCTAACTGACTACTCAACCATGCTACCACTTGCAGCCATCATCACTGTCGGCACCCACAGCTGGACGCTTACTACATGCTACTGTGCTCTACTAAACACACCGTGCAGATGGTTCGCTTGTCCTTTGAGCGCCTTTATGAATGACATCCTGTTATTATTCCTGTGTTTACAGAGAAGAAAACCAAGTCTTAGGAAGTTGAAGTAATATTTACAACTTTTTGTTGGCTGTTTAGAGTTGATAAGATTCTTCACCACACATTCAAACTCTTAGAGATTAAAATTAACCTCTATCCTGCCTTATTCAAGTGGCTGGAATTCTATACATCTCCACCTGCATAGTCATAGTCACATCCAAGCTTTTACATGATGAGGCATTTTCTTGTCTGTTTTTTTGGCCATTATTCTACAATTATCATATTGCAACACCCCATGTCAATGATCGAGACAATTGTACTACCAACTATGAATTTTTATTTTTAATAAAACTTCACTAATAGCCCCAATAACAATAAAAGTTCTAGATTAATAATAAGACAACATTGCAGTTGATTTTAGTGGGACATCATTTGACTATATCCTTCCAATTATTTAGCATATTATTTGCTCTTGAGTGACTCAGAGAAATTCCCCATTTTGTGAAGAACACTTGTAATTTAGAGACTGATCTCCACATAGACTACAGTTCCTATTTGGTGCCATCATTCAACTGCTGGATAGTATTAAATGAGGTTCTAACATTTGAAGCATACACAAAGCAATGTAATGCGTTACCATACTTCTATAAATACAACTTACATAACAACCATAAAAGCTATGATGAACATGATGTATTAGAATTGTGAGATTAGACTAACTGCTTAGAAAGTTGTTGCTTGCCAGACTTGTCAGGCATTTGAAGTACCAGAGAAAACAAGACACATTAAATTTTTAAACACTATTTGAAATGGTTAGAGAATTTAATTTATAAATGAGTTTGTTTGGGAATATTGAATCATACTTGCAACAGCATATGAAGTTGTTGCCAGTGGGCAAGATGGTTCATGAAGTTCTTATACAGGACTTCAATTGTCCTTTGATTAATTTTTGATTAGCTTATAGGATTAACAGATTTATTTATCCTACCTTAGAAGGTAGCTATATCCACTTCTTCATGCCAGGATCGCATATTTGTAGTCACCTAACCAAGAGAACCAGAATGATCGTATCAGTCTAAAACCAACTAATGCTAAAAATTCACCTTATCAATAGAGATTCTGCATTCTATTTCCGAGGATGATTCTTCTGAGGCTACAGTTAATCATGCTAAGACCACTTTTATTGTAATGGGATCATAATAATCTAACCTCTTTCACAATGTTTAATTCACACTTGAATTATATGAGTCTGATAATGGACCGAATTATATGCAATGGTAAGTGGGTTCTTCGAACATATAGTTTTGGATGTATCCAATTCAAATATAATTTCATTTTATCCTATTTTGTCCCAATATAAAAGTTTTTCATTTTCCCTTTTTTCTGAGCTACCGGTTTCTCTCCTCTGTCATGTATAATATTTTCTTATTAACCTTAATATACTATTCTATATATTGTCATACCAAATTATTTAAATTCTTAAAGTTTAGTAACTTTAATTTTTAAAACAAATTTAAATCTTGTTCAAGCATATTATTTTATAATATTACCTGGTAAGGAATCTTACTAACATCATTATTTTTTAATTCAGAAAATTTTAGTGTTAGAGCTTGATTTTTAAAGATCTTTAGATAAATACAATTATGATTTCCTTCAAAGTAAAAATATAAAATAATGCAACCCAATTAATATTAAGTTAAATATACTCACAGCAAAGTGACTATAATCAACAACAAGTTAGGGTATACTCTAAAATAACTAAAGAGTGGAATCAGAATGTTCCTAACACAAATAAATGTTAAATGCCTGGAGTGATGGATACCCCAATTACCATGTTTTGATTAATTCACACTGTATGCCTGTATCAAAACATCACATGTACCCTATAAAAATACACTATTATGTACCTATAATTAAAAATTATATATATTATGTAAAATTAAAATTAAAAAGTATTAGAGAAATGGATCAAATATAGTAATTTTAAAATTTTGAGTAATAATTTTAAAGTTTAAGAGTAATAATTTCTATAGATCTATTTTGTCAGGATTCCAAAATAACCAACTCAGAAAAGTAGCAGCACATTTTTATCAAAAGAGACCTCCTCAAACTTAATTATAAACATACATGATAAGTACAAATCCTCCATTATAAGTTCAGGCAGTGGTATGATAAGGAACGTTTTAAGTAAAAGCAAGAATAAAGAAATTAGAAAATTATAGCCATAGAAAATTTTAGCCTGTTTTACTCTAGTGGAAAAACCAAAATCTTTCTTGGATCAAAATAGAACATTCTTAATCCTTAATTGTGCATGCTATTGAAAATACTTAATCACCATTTAGGAAGCACATTATTTTTAAAAATTTATAGTGCACATGCACACATAGACAATATATTGATAGATATTTTTCTTTATTGCATAAGATAATGAAATCAAAATAAAATTTCTGAACTTTTCATGTTCATAAAATGCATTTTTAAATTTTAATTTTAAACTAAAATATTTACTATGTAAGTCCCAAAATATGAGATTATAAATTCCACAGAAGAAAAATATCATTGCCTTTTCTTCTTTGCTCAGAAACTGGGGCCCAGATAGTCAAAACTGGGTTTTTAAAAAACTGATATTTAAACATTGAGGCAATTAAGCATGTTACTTATTTCTTACAGAACTGGTTATATTTATTTTTATTATAAAATTATTTCAATAATCTTCAAAAAAATTATTGTTTTGAAGTTTAGTTTACTGGTTGGGATCAAACTTGGGATAGAGAAAGGTTATCACTTATTAGTACATGTTGATTCTTGCTAAAACAAACATTAAGATTTTCTAACAAATTCATATACATATTTAAGTTCTTTCATTTTCCTGTTCAGAAGGTTCCTAGCACAGATGATACTTGAGACTCTGCTCCCTTTGAACACAAGTTTTTCCTGTGGTAATCTTCTCATCTGCTTGGTCAAATCATAAGTTGAATTCTAGAGCTCAAAAAAAAAAAAACTCTTTTGTCTGAAGATACTTGTTAAAAAAAACAAAATAGCCATTCACAGTTTAAAGTGATGATATATTCAGTTCCATATTATGGCAAGATTCGGTAAATTTTATGAATCCTATTTTCTCTTTCTCAGAAAAAAAGGAAGACTAAAACTCCAAGTGTTCCCTATAGTTGAGTTAAGTACAAGTGACTAGATTTGGACCAATGATATGTACGTAGCAAGAATGTCATTTTCATGCATATTTCATAAAATCCAGTGCCGGATCATCCATGAAGGCAACAGAGGAGATCACGCGGAAGATGGCAGCTTCACAAGGTGAATGAGAACAACTTCAGCCGCATCAGACAGTGATTTGAGAAAGAAGCGAACCTTTATTTACTAAGCCACTGAAATTGTGGAGCTTCTTGACTCCTACACCATCACTGAGCCCAACCTAACAGAGAAAGTAGTACAGGTAGTAGAGGCTACATTATAAAACTTTTAAGACGTAGCAGCCCTGCCCATCAGGCACCAAAGAAGCTAATATCACAAGCTGGAAATATGGTGATTAAGTTGCACAGTGGGAAAGCAGGTTGTAAAACTATTACAATCAATAATAACTTGATAGACAAGACCACACCCTACTAAGTCAGAAGCTCCAGAGGACGAAGGTGGAAAAAAAAATCATACGCAAACTGTATACTGACTAACATAGACTGCATTTGGTAAGGAATTACAGTACATGAAAAAAATAAGCTCGGAAAAAATTGGCTAATTTTAAACACTCTAAAATAAAATTAATCTCAGGAATCATTCTTCACTGAAATAGCCCTATTTTCAAATTTCTACAGGGCTGCCGTATCTTTATCATTAAGCAGAATGGCACTGTCTGCCTGAAATTCAATAGTCGAATGTAACCAACTCCTCTATTTTTAAGCCAAGCCCATTCATATTGGGTGGTAGGGAGAGAGAAAGGAATTAATGCAGCCGTTACCCCAGGCTTTCCAAAAATCCTTTCTGAGTGAGAGGGTTTGAAACTAATTACACTCCAGCTAACAATGCAGTTTATATATATAGCATTTTGGCCTCTTTTAAATTTCAAAGGAATACTTTTGAAAGGTTCATTAATTTTTCATATCAAGAAGGAAAATAAGAAATACCATTATCCATTATCCATGCAATGTTCTTAAGGCAGAAAGTATATAAATCCAAACACAATATTCAAATTATCTTGACAGACCCACAATAGATCCTGGGTGGAGGGACTTGGAGAGTGTGATCTGGTACCAATTTCAGCAAGCTGAACTTAATTTTCTACTTTGGGAGGCAGCGCATGATAGTAATTGTTTAACATTGTTCCACTTAGGCTTAAAAATCTCCATAAAAGAAACCGTATGGGGAATTTATGTGCTATGCATTATGCCAAAGTTCTACAAAGGGTGAGCTTGGACTTGGTGATCAGGAGAGTTTCTCTCTTATCCAAAGATTATCTTTGGTCACCATCTGGACCACATGAAAAGCACTGAGAACCTGGTCAGGGCAGAGCCAAACAAATCATGTAGGTGTCATCTGGCAATACTAGAATCCAGAAAGGGGGGAAGAATGTCATGGCCTATCCTCAAGAGACTACTATGCCAGAGAAACAGTGAGATAGGGGAGGAGATCTACTAAAATAAGAATCAGGAGATTTAGGGTCTGAATTAGATTCTTCCACTGAGCAGATACATGACTTCTGGGCCAAGTCACTTCTCCATTTTGGACTTTAGTCTCCTAGTCTATACTATGAGGGAGTTGGGCTTAATTATGTTCTGCCAACTCAAATACCTATAAAAATCTAGCAGGTAGTTAACAGAGAGACCCAGGCAGAGTCGGGACCATGACTAAGTGAAGAATGTATACCCTTCCAAAGGGGCACGTGCTATTCAACTCCAGTTTATCAATAGTATGCAGTAATACAGGCCCAGAGTACCCAAATTTTCAACTTTTTCAAGAGAAGCTAGGAATTGAGGACTTTTATGTAAAATCTTCCCGTTTCTAAATGTTCACAACTAATTCAATTAGTAAGCACTTTATTGCCCAAACAAGAAATATCTGCTGGTGTGACATGGCCTGGAGATCCCATTTGTTGCCCAGGTAGTCAGATAACTATCTTTGAACTAAATAATAACTAAGTCTCCTTCCATCTTTGCAGATAAATTTAAACTAATTGCCTGATAAATGACACTTTGTTTCCTCTATGTGAGTTTCGGAATGTGTTGGAATGAACTCCGGTACACTCTGCTTCGACCTTGAAGATTTGGCTTTCTCCTCCACACCCCTGAAATTGTGCTCCTGATGTTATCCATCATCTCCTGACCACAAACTCCAAGGGCCTTGCCTTCATTCTTTACCAGTTTGTAGCAGCTCAAACTGTTAACACCACCTCTCCTTGAAAGCCACTCTCTGCTGGTTTTTCACATGTTTCTAATCATCTCGTCTCAGATTCCTTTGCTGCCTCCTCTTTTCCTTCCACTTCCTAAATGTGGGTGTTCCCTGAAACTCAGTCCCCAGCCTTATATTAGTCTCTTTAAATTCTTACCCTGAGATCTCATCTATAACTTCAGCTTCAAACATCCTTAGATTCATTTATGTACATAAATAAACATCTCCCCTCCTGATCTATTTCCCAAGCTCCAAATCTCCATTTCCAA
>RJWJ010014264.1:0-38068 GCA_004363605.1 Indri indri | reverse complement strand
TTTTCCAAGATTTTCAAGAATAGTCATGAACAAATATGAGCTTTTTGGGCTCTGTTGTCTTCACTTTCCTGTATACCTAGTTTCTTTACTAGGTTTAAACCAGATCAACATGTCATCCACCTTGTGTTTTGCGTGTATTGTTATTTTACAAAATTTTGTTTTAAGAATATAGTTGGAAATAAAGCAATACCACGGTAAACACCAGCTTTATAGAATATAAACAAACTTAATGGATTGCACTAAAATGTTTTATTTAATGGGCAACATAAAACTTGGCTACCATCACCATCACACATAAAATTCTCAGACAGTGTTGGAACAAGTTAATCAAGGAATTTTGGTTTTTTGTATTGTTTCAAGTTAAATATAGCTTCTATAATTAAGATGAATTACTGAAATCTACATGATTATAAGAGACAATTTCATTTGCTCCCTCATCCTCTCATCTATCCACAAGTATTTTTGGGGTACATATTATGTGCCAGGTAGTGTGGCAGGTCCTGAAGCCCTTGCAGAGTTTAAAGTCTGGTAGATGACAGAGACATTACCAAACAATCACACAAATATTGGTTACCATTGCAATTTTGATACATGCTCTGAAGAAAAAGTACACTGTACTACACTGCACTATGAAAGGCTATAACGTTAGGTTTCTGAGGAAACCTAACTTAGTCTAGCATATCAGATAAATCTTCCCAGAGGAAGTTTATGATACAGGGATTTAAAGGAGTCAACCGGGAAAATGCAGGTAAATGCAAAGCATCCCATGATCAATAAAACAGAATTCGATTATGAAAAGAATTTTCTGAATCCCTCTTACATTCTTCAATTACCAGAAATACATTGATTACATTTAACTTTGTAGCTATAACTACGTAAACATACAAATCACCAAGGTAAAATTCTTATCTGCGATATATACAAAGGACTGTTAAAATGCACATAAGGCTTTATATTTGTTCTATTACTAACTGAAAGGACTGCACACACAATCTATAAATTGGCTTCTGTATTATCAACAGGATCAATCCCTCATCTACCAAAGAACACACAAGGATATCTGTATGTGGCAAATGCACTGTCCTTGCAATTCTAGCAATTCCCAGATGCTGCTGTTTCATAATTTATAACATTTAATGGTTCCTATGTAGGAATCTTGTCCATAACTGGCTGAATGTTACATATACTATCTGCCATCATCCTTACTTATCCCTGCCACCTGGGGCAGCAGAAGCTTAGGTTCCATTGTGACTGTTCTGAGTGCATGCTTTCCATCACTTTATTGAAAGAGAAGGAAAAAGGAAACAGTACTCTGAAATCTTCTTTGAATATACAATATAGTAAAATTAAAACAAATTTGTAACATGTTTTATACTATGAAAGAATCGGAATTCATTAAAAAGGGTGGCTTAGGGTAACTCCTTAAAGTAACCTGAAGACTGACAGAGAGGCATCAGCTACTAAATAAACTCAGGCTAAAATATCATAATCTATTCAGGTTTGGAACTATAGTATGTCTATAATGAGGATATAAAGTAGTAGGAAAATTTAATCGCTATAATATGATAAAATTGCTAAGGAATGTATTTTCTTTTTAAAATTTTCCAAATTTGTTTTTTCCCCAACCGTTTACCTATTTCTCCAACGTGCGTAAATATCCCAGAGGGTATAATAAAAGCCAACACATTTTGACATTAGTTTCCTTAAGATTCCATATAGTTTACCATATGTGTAGACAGTCTATCTAAATCAGTATACAATTTTTCATCATGTAAAAGTACTTCTCTTGTCTCCATAATCTACATGTGTGCCCTCCAAAACCAGACTTGTTACTCAATGTCATACATTTCATGGAATACATAGACCTTTGCATCATATTACCTGTATTTAGAGCACCAAGTTTTCATGATTTGCCAAAACAGTCTAAGCTCATACCAGTTGCCTGGGTGTAATGCTCAAAATAGCTCCTTTTTCTTTTGGGTTTGTCCTAGTTTGTATTAAAAATATATGAATAACTTTATTAGGCAAAAGAGAAAATAATTCCCTTTTAAAATTGTTATGGAATATATGATATGGGTCCTACACTTTTATTTTGTAAACAAAATATTTTCCAATCACCATATCAAAGTAGATGATACATTTCTTATGAAGAGATAAACTTTATCTTCTACTGATGACAAATTATTTGCATTTAGTTAATCCTATAGCAAATAGCACAGATATGCCATCTATAACTTTTAGATGGTCATCCGTCTGGTTTGTTCTGGATTTATATGTTGTTACTCACATTTCCTATCTTCTGCGAAGAAGATGCATTCCTGTATGCTTTGCTTGCAAGTTCCCTCCTGGGAGACTAGAAGATGATGTGTTACTTCTGACTTTATTTCTTGAATAAATTCTTCTAGTAAATATGGTTTCTCTGACTTGTCATCAATACCTGATTTTATTAATATTTGGGATATAGTTTCAGCTCAGCTAGTAAACAAGTATATGATAAGAGTCATAAATATTTTTGTTGATAATACTATATTACATTGAGGACATGAGCAAAACCATTCCTCTTGAAAAATCAAGTCTTCTTTGTGTTAACCACCTTTATTGGCTAAAAGGAGATTTCCACATTTAAATACCAAACTGTGCAGTTTTAAATGTTTAATTCATGATAAATGAGTATTATTCCTTTCTGAGGGTATTTTCATATTAGAATTTATGAATAGGGGAATAATCTTTGCCGACGTCTACTTTTAGTATCTCTGAAGGTAAATTTAATGAACATAGAACATTTCACTTGCGTTTCCCTCAACTCATGTCTGTTCCTAGCCTATAAATTATCGCTCTGAGTTTAGAAGTGTCCCTGCTCCCTTCCAAGGTGAACTTCTCTGTTTGGTCTCAGCCCTTCTTAACTCACAGTGTCTTTTCTGCATTATTTCTCTTATCCCTATCAAGGATTTTCACTTCTATGTCTCTAATGGTTCTTTTTCTTCTCTCCTAACAGACATAATTTCCTTTACATGAATAAAATCTTCAAGTTACTTGAACCTCTACTAATTTTTCTCTTTTGTTTCACTGTCAAATTTGTCCAATTGGTCTATGTTTATGCAGCTTATTTTCCAAACATTTTGCATTCTGTGGTCCTGTATATGTTTACACTACTCTTCTAAAATCTGTCTCCAAAGTAACCAAATTATTCTTATCATGAAATCATGTGGTCTGTTCTTAGTCTTGCTTCTATTGACTTCTATATAATACAGACCACTGACATGTAGTAAGAGTTAACATGCATCCCCCATTCAACAACTAAGTTATTCTTCTATTTTAAATCAACTCTATTGAAGTAGTTTATATACAATACAATGTGACTATTTTGAGTGTACACATCTTTGAGTTATGATGAATTTTTGCATCCATGTAGCCATCATACAATCAGCTCATTCAATAGTTAATCTTTTCTATTCCCCTAACCCCAAGCAACCACTGTCCTGCGATACACACTAGCAAAAGTTTTGTTTTGTTCGTAACAATGAAATCACACTACACGATTTCCTTTGCCCCAGGCTTCTTATTCTCTTCACAGTATTTCCTAGATTATGCATTTTGCCATGAGTATCAGCAGATCATTTCTTTTTAAATTTCTGAGTAGTAATCTATCATAGGATTATTTCGGTATTTGATATCTATTCATTTGTTGATGACAAATAGTTTCCAATTGTGATTATTGTGAACATTGCTATGAAATTTTACAAAACTTTATGTAGGCATATTCGCATCTCCTTTGGATGCAAACTGTAAGTGAAATTGCTGGGTCAAAATTTCAGTAAATGTTTAATTTTATGCAACACTGCCAAATAGTTTTTCCAAGTGGCTGTGCCATTTTACATTGCGAACCAGCAATGCATGATAGATCTTTAGTATTTTTTGCATATAGAATTTCACCTACAATTAAAGAGTTTTATTTTCTTCTCTCTAACCTGTATGTCTTTTGTTTTTATTTCTTGCCTTACTAAACTAGTTAGAATCTTCAGTAAAATGTTAAAGTGGTGAGCAGCAAAATTCTTACCTTCTCAATCTCAACTGGTTTTTTGCTATTAAGTATGATATTGTTTTTTATAGATATTAATTTTAGGTGAGTTTGTTCATTTTGGGTCCTATTTTCCTGAGTTTATATCATGAATGTGTGTTGAATTTTAACAAACACTTTTTCTGCATCAACTAAAAATGAGAAAGTAACATTTAATGTACAGACAGTCCCTGACTTACGATGGTTAGACTTAAGATATTTTTGACTTAAGATGGGTTTATCAGGACGCATCACCATTGTAAGTTGAGGAGTATCTGTATATTCACATATTAACCATTTCTTGCATTTTTCTTTCATTTGGACACATCCAAGTTTCCATATGGTATCATTAACCCTCTGCTCTGCTTGAAAATGTTTTTAGCAGTTTTATAATACAGATCTGCTGGCAATGACTTTTCTCAGCTTTTGTTGTCTGAAAAAGTCTTTATTTTCTCTTCATTTTTGAAGAATATTTTCACTAAATGATGAATAACAGGTAGGCAGTCTGTCGTTTCAGCACTTTAAAAATGTTCCATTATCTTCTGGCTTGCATAACTTCTGACTATTTTTACAAGTTATGTGTTTTCTCTTCAGACAGGCTTTTTAAGAACTTAAAATTTAAATTATCATACAATAAAAATGTTTTTATTTGCTTTTCTACATCAAAATATATTTATTGAAGAAAGGGCTGGAAATGGATACAAAAAATGATGATGTTCAGGGCCAAGACTACACATAAAATTTGGGCCTATTTTTGATACTTTATACAACAGGCTATGTCGTTGTTTTTTTTGTTGTTGGTGGTGGTGGTAGTGGTGTTTTTAATGGAATTTGTTTAATTCTAAGTTTATATGCTTTTTCCTGATTATTGTGGTACAATACACATAACATAAAATTTACCATATTGACCATGTTTTTAAGTTTATGCTTCGGTATTAATAAATTCATTCATAATGTTGCAGCCATCACCACCATCCATCTCCACAACTCTTCTCATCTTGTAAAACTGAAACTCTGTGCCCATTAAAAATAACTCCCCTCAGCCCCTGGCCACCACTATTGTATTTTCTGTCTCTATGATTTTTGACAACTCTAATTACCTCATATAAGTGGAATCATAACAGTATTTATCTTTTTGAGACTGGCTTATTTCACTCAGCATAATGTCCTCAAGGTTCATTGATGCTGTATCATGTGTCAGAATTTCCTTCTTCCATGAGACTGAATAATATCCCATAGTATGTTTACACCACATTTTGCTTATCCATTCTTCCATCGACAGGCACTCAGGTTGCTTCCACTTTTTAGCCACTGTAAATAATGGGTACACAACTCTCTCTGAGATCATGCTTTCAACTCCTTTGAGTATATATCTAGAAGTCAAATTCTTAGATCACATGGTAATTCTATTTTTAATTTTTGAGGAACCACAGCTGTATCATTTACCCTCCCACCAACAGTACTCAAGGTTCCCATTTTTCCGCAACCTTGCCAACATTTGTTACTTTCTGGAATTTTTGATAGTACCCATCCATTAGGTGGGAGCTGGTATCCGATTGCGGTTTTTATTTGCGTTTCCCCAATGATTAGTGATGCTGAGTATCTTTTCATGTATTTATTGGCCATTTCTATATCTTCTTTGGAAAAATATCTATTTAAGTCCTTTATGCTTTTGTTGACTCTTTTGGTTTTTTGTTGTTGAATTTTAGGAGTTTCATATATTTTCTGTATATAAATTCCTTCTTAGGTATAAATTTGCAAATATGTTTCTCCCTTTCTGTGGATTGCCTTGTTACTGTTGATATTTTTTGATCCATAAAATTCTTCAATTTTCATGAAGTCTAATTTGGCTATTTTTTCTTTTGTAGTCTGTGCATTTAGTGTCATATTCAAGAAATTACTCCCAAATCCAATGTCGTGAAGCTTTTTTTTCTTGAGTATATCTTAGTCTGTTTGTGTTGTTATAAAGGAACACCTGAAGCTGGGTAATTTATGAAGAAAAGAGCTTTATTTGGTTCATGGTTGTGCAGGCTGTAAAGAAGCATGGCATCAGCATCTGGCTCTGGTGAGAAACTCAGGCTGTTTCCCCTCATGGCAGAAGGGAAGGCCAGCCAGCATATGTGTGCAGCTATTACACGGTGAGACACGAAGCATGAGAGAGCGAGGAGGAGGTGCCAGTGTCTTTTCAACAACCTCTTCTTGCAGGAACCAAGAGTGAGAACTCACTCTCTCAAGAATGGCACCAAGCCATTCATGAGGGATCTGCCCTCATGACCCAAATACCTCTCATTAGGCCCCACCTCCGAACATCAACATAGGGTTTGGAAGGTCAAGTAGAGTATTACTTTTATTTATTTTTTAATTGACAGATAAAATCGCACATATTAATCATGTACAGCATATTTTAAAATATATATGCACTGTGGAATGACTAAATCTAGCTATTTAACACATGCGTTCCCTCACATAGTTACCATTTTTGTGGGTAGAACACTGTACATCCACTACTATTGCATTTTTCAAAAATACAGTATAGGCGACCCTTGAACAACATAGGTTTGACCTGCATGGGTCCACTTATACGTGGATTTTCTTCTGCATCTGTCACCCTGAGACAGCAAGACCAACCTCTTTTCTCTCTTCTTCCTCTTCCTCTTCCTCTTCAGCCTACTCAACATGAAGACAATGAGGATGAAGACCGTTATCATGATCCATTTTCACTTAATAGTAAATGTATTTCCTCTTATGATTTTCTTAATAACATTTTCTATTCTCTAGCTTACTTTATTGTAAGAATACAGTATATAATACATATGACAGACAAAATATGTGTTACTTGAATGTCTATATTATTGATAAGGCTTCTGGTCAACAGCAGGCTATTAGTAGTTAAGTTTTTGGCGAGTCAAGTTATATGGGATTTTCAGCTGCACGGATGGTCAATGCCCCTAACCTCCAAGTTGTTTATGGGTGAACTGCATATTGTTAAAAATAGTCACCACATTGTGCAATAGATCTCTTGAATTCCTCCGATCTAAATGAAATTTTGTATCCTTTGACCATCATCTCACCAACCCTCACTGACCCAACCACCTCAGTCCCTGGTAAGCAATATGCCATGCTCTACTTCTATGAGATCAACTTTTTTAGATACCACCTGAGTGAGATCATGAGGTATTTGTCTTTCTGTACTTGGTTTATTTTGCTCAACATAATGTCCTCCAGGTTTATCCATATTCTTGAAAATGAAAGGATTTCCTTCTTCTTTATAACTGAATAATATTCCATTGTGTACATATACTACATTTTCCTTATTCATTCACCTGCAACGAATATTTATCGTGGCTATTGTGAATAATGCTACAATAAACATGGGAGTGCAAATATCTGCTTGACATACTGATTTCATTCCACTGGATATACACCCAGTAAAGGGAGTTCTATTTTTAATCTTTTGAGGAAACTCCATGTTGTTTTCCATAATGGATATACTATTAATAATTTACATTCCTGCCAACAGTGTGCAAAGCTTCCCTTTTCTCCAAATCCTCAAAAACACTTTTCTCTTTTTGATAAGTCATTCTAAGAATGACGTGATATCTCATTGTGGTTTAATTTTGCATTTCCCTAATGATTAGTGATGTGGAGCATTTTTTTTCATAAGCCCGTTGACTATCTGCATGTCTTCTTTTGAGAAATGTTTATTCAGGTCCTCTGATCATTTTTTAATCAGGTTATTTGTTTCATGCTATTGAGTTGAGGTCCTTGCATATTTTGAATATTAACCCCTTATCAGATGTATAGTTTGCAAATATTTTCTCCCATTCTGTAGGTTATTTCTTCACTCTTTTGGCTGTTTCCTTCGCTGTGCAGAAGCTTTTTAGTTTGATGTAATCCTATTTGTCTGTTTTTGCTTTTGTAAGAAATAAAAACTATAGAAACTTATATAGTTAAATCTTTTTTGAAGCTTTTACAATGTAATTTTAATTGTTTAAGAACTTTATAACAAGACTATTACTCCTGAAGATTCTGGCTAGAATTGGTGCAAATATTAATCAAATGCTTTTATTTGGAGGCAAAGTTCTTATACTATTGTAATCATTTCCTCAAAAAAATGGGAGAAAAAAGATCATGCTATTTCATCATTTTTAGCTAATCAGAAAATTAGACAAGGACCTAGCTATAGAAGAGATGTAGTAAAATATAGGACGTAAGTGATGATATTAAAGTTGGCAAGAGAAACAAAAAGTACATGTGACTAGACTAATTTCCAACACAATGTCCATGACTAAATAACCAGGAATCATCAATTTTATTCACCTTGGACCATGAAATAACTTTGTAATTTCATCAAAAGTGTGAACGTATCAACTTACAATTTTAATATACCATTCTTTTATTTTTTATTAATACTTCTGACTTATAGAAATGCATAGAATATAGATCAAGGGTCAGCAATTTTTTTCAGGGGTTGGAGAGTAACTATTTTAGACTTGTGTGGGCTACATGTTCTTTGTTGAAATCAATCAACTATGCCATTGTTGCAATCTAGATAATACATAAAAGGATGGCCTACTTGTATTCCAATAAAATTTCATTTACAACAACAGGTGGCTGCCAGATTTGGCTGCCAGGCCATAGTTTGCTTAAACCTGGTATAGACCATTAAATCATGATGATCAACACCCATATCAACACCCAGTTTAAGAAGTACAGGCATACCTTGGAGATATTGTAGGTTCAGTTATAGATCACTGCAATATAGCGAGTCACATAAATTTTTGGGTTTCCCAGTGCATATAAAAGTTAGGTTTATACTATGCTGTAGTCTATTAAGTATATAATAGCATTATGTCTCAAAATTCTATGTACATACCTTAATTAAAAAAGACTCTCTTGCTTAAAAATGCTAACACAGAAACAGAAGTGAACACATGCTGTTAGGAAAAAGGTGCTGATTGACATACAGGGTTGCCACAAACTTTCAATTTCTTAACGCAATATCTACAAAATACAATAAGCGAAGCACAATATTAATAAAAGAAGTATGCCTGTGTATAAATTTTAGAGTTATGGCACAGATACCATTCCCCAGATTTAGGAACTATATTGTAAATTATCATCTCTATTCACATTTTTATACTTTTATCACTTATGAATGTATCCCTAAACAAGATATAGTATCCTTAGCCATGGATTAAGCTTTTTGGTCAATATTAATTTTGTGAAATTCTATTTCACCACTGTATAGCATTACATTATAACCATATAATTTAATTATCTAATTTTCTTTCAATATACATTTAGATTGTTTCCAGAATATCCTTGGTTAAAAACACTATTGTTACAAGTATTTTATATCTGTTTGTATACATACGCAAAAATTACTCCAAGGTATATCCCTAAGAATGAAAGTGCTGAGTCAGTGTACATTTACAAATTCAACTTCATTAGATAATGCAAAATTATTCCTCAAAGTGATTGTATCAATTTACACTCCCACTAGAAGTTTCTACACCCTTCCTCGTACATGAATTTTTAAGTACAAATTTTATACCAGTTGGATGGGAGTGAAATTATTTCATTTTGGCTTTATTATTCATTTACATTGTAATTGCAAATAAGATTGAAGTTTTTTTTACTGACCACTTCTATTTTCCCCATCTGAATATTAAGAGTTTTTTTTTTTGCCCATTTTTCTACAGAATTGTGTTTTTCCTGTTGATTGGTAAGAGGTTTTTGTATAATCTAGATAGCAACCATTGTTGATGATCAGTGTTAGAAATATCTTTCCAGTCTGTGGGTGAACTTTTCACTTTTATTAAAAATGTAGTAAAATACACATAACATAAAAATTACCATCTTAACCATTTTTAAGTATATAGTCAGTAGTGTTCAGTATGTTCACATCGTTGTGCAATCTCCAGAAAGTTTTCATCTTGCAAAACTGAAACACTATACCCATTAAACAACTCCCCATTTTCTACTACCCATAGTCACTGGCAAATACTATTCTACTTTTTGTTTCTATGAATTTGACTACTCCAGATAACTCATTTAAGTGGAATTATATAGTATTTTTGTTTTTGTGACTTGCTTATTTCACTTAACATAACGTCCTCAAGGGTGCAGCCATGTGTGGTAGCATGTGCCAGAATTTTATTCCTTTTTAAGACTGAATATTTTGTGTGTACATGCTGTATTTTGTTTACCAATCTACTTGTTGATGGACACTTGGGTTGCTTCCACCTTTTGGCCACTTTAAATAATGCTGCTATGAACATAGGTCATAAATATATCTTGGAAACCTTAAATTACTTTGGATATACACCCAGAAGTGAAATTGCTGGATCATATGATAATTCTATTTTTAGTTTTTTGAAGAAATGCCATACTGTTTTCCATACTGGCTGCTCCATTTTACATTCCCATTAACAGTGCGCAAGATTTACAATTTCTCCACATCCTTGCCAATATTTGTTATTTTATATATTTTTAAATAGTAGCCATCTTACTGGGTATGATGTGGTATCTTGTGGTTTTGATTATATCATTTTTAAATTGGGTTATTTATTGGGTTTTGTTGTTGAATTGTATGAGCTCTTATATATTCTGGATACTAAGCCTTTAACAGATACATGATTTGCAAATATTTTCTACCTTTGCAAAGGTTGCCTTTCACTTTGTTGATTGTGGCCCTTGATGCACAGAAATTTTAAATTTTGCTGTACTCCAATGTATTTATTTTTGCTTTTTGCCTGTGCTTTTGGTCTTATTTTCAAGAAATCATGGCCAAATACAATGTCATAAAGCTTTTTTCCTTTGTTTTAAGAGTATTAAAGTTTTAGGTCTTATGTTTAGGTCTATGATGCATTTTGAGTTGATTTTTATAGAGAGAGTAAGGAAAGGGCCCCAAACTATTCTTTCACATGTGGATATTAGGTTTTCTTAACACCATTTGTTGATAAGATTGCCCATTGAATGGTCTTAGCACCCATGCTGAAAACCATTTCACCATATATGCAAGAATTTTTTTTTTTTTCTGGGCTAGAGATTCTATTCTACTGGTCAATATGTCTGTCTCTATGCCAGTACCACACCGTTTTTATTACTGTAACTGTAGGAAGTTTTGCAATTGGGCAGTGTGAGCCCATCAGCTTTGTTCTTTTCAAGACTGTGTTGGTTATTCGAAGTACCTTGGGATTCCATATGAATTTTAAGATGGGTTTTATTATTTCTACATAAAAATTGATCAATTGAGATGATCATGTGGTTTTTTTTTCCTTCTTTCTGTTAATGTAGTGTATTACATTGATCAATTTTCACATACTGAATTATCCTTACATTCCAGGAATAAATTTCACTTGGTTATGGCATATCATTCTTTTAACATACTGCTGAATTCAGTCTCCTAGTATTTTGTTGATAATTTCTATATTAATGTTCATAAGGGACATTGATTTTGTAGTTTTCCTTTACAGTCTTAGTTTGATTTTAGTATCAGGGTAATGCTGGCCTCATATAATGAATTTGCAAGTATTCTCTCCCCTTCAATTTTTTGAATGAGTTTGAGGTGACTGGTGTTAATTATTCTTAAATGTTTGGAAGAATGCACCAGTGAAGCTATTTGATCCTGGACTTTTCTTTTTCAGGAGATTTTGATTATTGATTGAACATCCTTACTTGTAGATCTGTTTAAGTCTTGTTTCTTCATGATTAAGTTTGGGTAGCTTGTGTGTTATTCACTTCCTCCAGGTTATCCAATTTGTTGGTGTACAATTGTTCATAGTATTCTCTTATAATCAATCCATTTTATTTCTGTGGCATCAGTTTTAATGTCTCTTCTTTCATTTCTGATTTTATTTATTAGAATCTTCTCTCTTTTTTTCTTAATCTAGCTAAAGTTTTGTTGATTTTTTTTTTATCTTTTCAATGAAATGAACTCTTGGTTTTTACTGGTTTTATCTATTGTTTTTCTATTGTATATTTTGCTTATCTCTGCTCTAATCTTTACTATTTCCTTTTTTCTATTATCTTTGGGTTTACTTTGTGTTTCTTTTTCTAGTACTCTAAGATGTAAACTTAGGTCGTTGAGATCTTTTTACAATGTGTTTATAGCTATATATTTTCCTCTTAGCATTGCTTTCCCCTCATCCCATAGTTTTGGTATGTTCTGTTTTAGTTTTCATCTGCCTTAAAATATTTTCTAATTTCCCTTGTGATTTCTTCCTTGACCTATTAGTTATTTAGAGTATGTTGTTTAATTTCCACATAATTGTGGATTTTCCAAATTTGCTTCTGCTATTGATTCCTAGTTTCATTTTGATTTAAAAAATACTTTGTAAGATTTCAATCATTTTAAATGAATTAAGACTTGTTTTGTGGACTAAAATATGGTTTATCCTGAAGGATGTTCCAGGTGCACTTAAAAAAGTGTGAATTCTATTGTTGTTGTGTAAAGTGTTTTGTGTATGTCTGTCAGGTCCAATGGGTATATAGTGTGTTCAAGTCATCTATTTCCTGACTGAATTTCTGTCTGGTTGTTTTATCCATTGTTGAAACTGGGATATGAATGTCTCCTACTATTATTATAAATCTTTTTCTCCCTTTAATTCTGTCAATATTTGATTCTATTATATATTTATGAAATCTGATATATATATGCATACAAATTTATAATTGCTATATCTTCTTGGTGAATAGATCCTTCTGTCCTTATATATTGTCTTCCTTTGTCTCATATAACAGTTTTGACTTAAAGTTTATTTTGTCTTATATTAGTATAACTACCCCTGCTGTTTTGGTTACTATTTGAATATAATCTTTTTTTACCCTTTCACTTTCAACCTATGAAAGTGTGTGTCCCTAGATTTAAAATGAATCTCTTAGACACAGCATATAGTCAGTTGGTTCTGGATTTTTTATCCATTCAGCCACAGTCTATGTCTTTTGATTGGGGAGTTTAATATATTTATATTTTAAGTAATTACTGTGCAGAATGTACTGTTGCCATTTTGTTACTGTTTTCCGTATGTGTGATTGTATTTTTGTCCTTCCTTTCGTCTTTTACTTCCTTCCTTTGTGTTTAGTTGAATTTTATTGGGATGTGCTTTGACTCCTTTTTCATTCTCTTTTGTGTATTTTCTATAGATATTTCCTTTGTGATTATCATGTGGATTACATAGAACAACTTGAAGTTACAACAATCTATTTTAAACTGAACAACTTAACTTCAATCACATATAAAAACTCTACTCCTTTACAGCTCAGTCACTTCCCCTGTTTATGTTACTTATGTCACAAAGCATATTTTTATATATGATACACCCATTAGCATGGATTTATACTTTTTTCTTCACATTTTTAGCTTTTAAATCTTATAAAAGAATAGTAGAACCAAAATAATAATAAAACAGTTTTCATACTTGTCCATATGTTTACTGGAGAACTTTATATTTTCATATGGCTTTAAGTTACTGTCTAGAATCCTCTCCTTTCAAATTGAAGGACTTCCTTTACATTTCTCTTCTCAAAGGTTAGGTCTAATGGTAACGAACTCCATCAGCTCTTGCTTATCTAGGAAATTCTTAATTTTTTCTCCATTTTAAAACATCAGCTATGCTGGATATATTATTCTTGGTTACTAAATTTTTGTTTTTATTATCTTACTTTCAGTCTTTACATATATCATCCTTCTGCCTTCTGGCATGAAAAATTTCTGCTCAGAAATATACTGATAATCTTAGAGAGGCTCCTTTTTACATGTATAGCTTCCTCTTGGTTCTTTCAAGAGTCTCTTTGTCTTCGACTTTCAATAGTTGGATTATAATGCATCTTACTGTGTCTGTTTTAATTTACTCTAGCTTGTTGAGATTGAGTTCATGTCTCTTGCCTAAAATTTAAGAAGTTTTCATCCATTATTTCTTCAAACATGCTCTTTGCCCTTTTCCTCTTTCTTCTCCTTCTGTGACTGCCATAATGCATACATCAGTCTTCCTGATTATGTCTTAAATTCGTTAGGCTCTGTTCACTTTTATTCATTCTTTTTTTCATTATTATCCTTTCACTCAATAATTTCAAATGACTCGTCTTCAAGTTTGCTGATTCTTTCTTCTGTGTGATTGAGTCTGCTCTTGAATCTCTTAGTGCATTTTTCAATTCACTTATACTTTTTAGCTTCAGAATTTTTCTTTTATAATTTCTCTTTTTTATATTCTTTTGTTCATAAAACATTTTCCTAATTTTATTTACTTGTCAGTCTATGTTATCTTTTAGCTCATTAAGCATATTAAAGATAGTTTTTAAAAATTCTTTCCAAAGAAGTCAGAGGATTGCATTTCTTTAGAGTTGGTTTTTGGAACTTATTTTGTTGCTTTGAATGAGCCAGATTTCCCTTTTTCTTTGTATGCCTTGTAATCTTTTCTTGAAATTAGGACATTTTTAAACATAGTCACCTCTCAGACTTTACAGACTGTTTTTGTGTGGGGAAAAACTTTCACTAACCATCCTGGCTTAAATGCTCAGGGTCTTTTCACACCTTTTCTGGAGAGGCACTTTCCTTAGGCCTGTGTGTTTGCTTTTACTTGCATATAGAGTTGCTTTTGAAGGTCTAAATTTCCCTAAGAGTCTCAACCCTGCTTCTTCTCAGAAGCCCTTAATTCTTACTATATTCCTCAAATGATCCAATCAGCCATGCATCTATGGATCCTTGCATCTCTTACATGCCACAGTGCCCACCACTATTTTGGGTGGCCTCTAACCTGGTATCCAAACTATGCCATCACTGCCATCAGTGCTCTGAGTCAAGCACAACAGAAACCAGTCACTGTGGAAGCTACCAGAACAACTAGAATGTTGCAAGCAAGTTCCAGTGTTTCTTTTTCATTCCAAAGGAGGAAGTGGGAATTGGGCGATTTCCTCCTCACCATGAATGCTGCACTGTGCGAGGAAGAGTATGAAATAAGGGCAAATAAACTACCATAAAACTTTCTAAATTTTTGAGTGGCTTTTTCTTGGCTAGATGTTTACTTCATTGCTGCAGCTTCTTACATGATTTCTAACAAACTTATTTTGATCCATATATTATTTATTCAGTATTTCTTTGAGAGAACAAGGGCTTGATGCTTACTAGTCACCATGTTGTTCATGCCACTCTTAAAGTTTTCATTTTTAATGTTGTCATGTGGTGAATGAAAATAATTTTAATATGGTCAAATTTATCATCTTTTACATTTTGTGCTTTTGTGTCTAGTTTAAGAAATCTTTTCTGTCTTTGGTATTACAGATATTTTCCTATATTTTCATCTCCTACAACATGAAAAGTTTTGATTTTTATCACCATGGTAGTGACTATGCTAGTGACTATTTTTAAACACCATGGCAGTTTACTTGGGGAGGAAGGTATTCAATTACTTACTTTCTTTTTTCTTTTTAATTAACAAAAGGACATCCAATTGATCTAGAAGCATTTACTGCATTGCTCATTTCTTTATGATCAATCTGCAATGGAAACTCTGTCACATAATGGTCCCGTATGTGTGGGGGATCTGGTTCTGAATATTTATTCTGACATAGTGATCTATCTCTGGGCCACTACCACACTATTTTAATTATAATAGCTTGTTCATCTTCAAAATTATCTTGGTTATTTTCATCTCTTTATTCAACTGTAGAAATTTAAGAGAAAGCTTGTTCAATTCCATGAAAATAATTTTTTTGTAAATTGAATTTTTACCAAAATTGATGGATTAGCATGTACTGAAATAACTTCTTTGTGATGAGTCTTCCTACCATGAATATGATATAATGCACCATTATTTAGGTCTTTAATGTCATTCAAAAATTTTTATAACCTTCTCTATAAAGGACATTAAATATATTTTAGTGTAGAATACAACACAGATAAGTAAACTGCATAAAACATATGTTATTCAATTATTATGAAGTGAACACCCTTGTAACAACTATATAGCTAAAGAAATAGACATTTCCCAAGTATCTCAGGAGGCCTCAATATGTAGTGTTACAACTACAACTCTCTCTCTACTTACAACAAGCCATTTCCCTGACTTTTATGTTAATTGTTTTCCTATTATTTATAGTTTTATCATGTAAATGATATAGTTGTATCTAAAAGTTACTTAGTTTTACTGATTTTTTCGAGACGTCTTTTAAATCTCTTTTAAGCTACAGATTTCTCTTGTATCTCCTCTTTCCTCATGTAATTTATTTTGAAGAGACTAAGTCATATGTACTACAGAATTTCCACCTGTGTGAATTTTGATGATTGAATTCCCATGGTATAATTCGACTTGTTGGGTATATAGATTGAATCAGATTCAACTTTATTTTATTCATCATTCATTCAGTCAGTCTTGCTGGGTGATATTTTTCCTATGTAGTTGTCTAGTTATCTCCTTGTGATGTTAGCAGCCATTGATCTATTAAATCCTTACAGAATGCTAAATGGTAATATAATTAAAATATCTCTCCACAATTAATCAGATGATATATTTCTTAAAAGACAAAACTTCCTCCACTAATAATTTGATATCACAGTGTTTAGTTCACAGAGGAAGGACAGAACATACTTGAAAATTTCCCTTTATTTATTGGTTTTCAAAATAAGCAATTGGTTATCTATCATCCTCTAAATTTGACCAAATCATTTTGTAAATTACCATTTTGGGCCCATGGATTTAAACATATCCATATATTATAATACACTGCAGTATTATATTTACTGTATTATATTTACCAATCCTCAAACTGCCCCACCTTTGAACAATAGGAATCTCTTCAAATTACCTACTGATTTGTGTTGATAATCTTTGGTATCTTTGCTTTTTGGCATCACAAAATGTTGCAGGTAAATCCTTAATATTTCCCACCCCAGCCTTGAAATGACTTATTTCTCCAAGCAGTCCTTGTTTCTTTCAGTGGTAAATGATAATTCAAGACTACAACATGGACTCCCAAGTGCGCACACTGCTACTGACTTGGTTTTGTGTCCAGGCAAAACAGTAGTCAGGGCTACTATTGTATGGAATACATATACCCATACTAATGTGGATATGTGTGTATGTGCACATGTACATGCATGTCCACATCAATAATGTCTAAGTCAGATTCAGAACTAAAAGCTTTTACTTAAATTCTATTTATATCTGGATCTCCTTTCTCCAACAAGAATTCTAATTTTCAATCAATGGAAAATATAACTAAAACATTAACAATCACTAAGCGTTTTTATCTAACATTACATAACATTTTTTATAAAAATACCAATATAATATTGTACCCTATTTTTTGCAGTTTTCAGAACATACAGCCATTATATCCTATACTTTCTTCTATACAAACCTCATTTAATTAGTTCTCCCAATAGCTCTATATTTGATGGTCATCATGAGTCCTTGTGTTGACATCATCTCCAGTCAGTTTGATTGCCTGATGTCCATTGTATAGTAAAATCCTCAGAAGAGGCCAATAGGAATAATATTCCTTAAATTCTTTCGTGTTAACAGTTTGCAGTGTCTATGCATAAAAGTGAATTTGACCAGTATTTTAATTTCTAGTATATCTTAAATATCCTAGTCTATTTTCTTCTGGTAGAAAATATGGTGTCAAAAAATATGATGAAAATCTGATTTTCTTACATTAATAAGTTAGTTTATATTTTTACATAGACACAAAATATTTTTTATTTTTCTTTAAAGCTTATTAATTTTACTAGAATATGTCTCAATGTTGGTCATCTGGGTTAATTTTTTCAGGTATTCAATGTACTCTCTCAATATATATTTTCAAATCTCTCCTTTTTAAAAAAAATCCAGGAAAATTTCCTTAATTATTACTCCTATTTTTTCTGTTCTTTGTTTTGATTTTCTTGTTTGAAAATTCCTACTATTTGTATATTGGATATTCTATATTTGTCCCTTTCGCTCTTTTCTCATCTCTTTTGTCATTGTTTTAAATACTTATACTTTTTCCTTTTTTAACCTTATATTTCTCTTATGGCTTTCTTCACTTCTGTATTTCTTCTGCCTTAGTCTTCATTTCAATAATTATTCACCCCTTTATTTCTAATTGTTTTCTAAGCTCCATCACCGCATTTCTGAAATTCTCTTAATTCTGATTTAAACTGGTCTTTCATATCCTGTATCATTTTCTAATTTCTTTTAGCCCATTTAAAGTTTTTTGATCCTTTTTTTCTGCCATGCTTTTATTGACTGAGAGAGTATTTTTCTACTCATTGTCATCTTTTTTATATTAATATACAGTATTACAATCCTTTTTGCTACTTTTCATGTGAAATTAATTTTCCTGAATTTTTAGATAATTTTTAGATAGCTTCCCTCCACCACCTTTATGTTCTGGGATCACTCTTCTATTGTTTTCATGTAGTTTTTTAAAATATGACAACCTACTTTCTGAGATCTATTAGCTCTGTTTTTCTTCCCCAGTTTTATTTGGCCTCCCTGTCTCTTTTGCCTTTCTGTTGCTCAATTTTCTTTCTTTTTTTAATTTTAGTCCTCTGGCTCATTTTCTTGGAATTTGCTGCTTAATTTGGATTCTATTCATTGTAGTTTCTCCTCAATGTGGAAGTTTGTTCTGGAAGAGAAGTTTGACTGGTTAATTTCTCATGGGGCCTAGATGGCTCTATCGTCTTTTGACCTTAGCATGAAATCCTTGGATCATCTGCTATAGTAGTGTGTAAAAGCCCTCCCTCTTCTCAAATTGGTCTTTTGGGTTTCCAATGAGCATTTGCAGACCAGATTCCTCAAATACCCCCTTGCTTCCCACTACCTCCTCCCACAAATCTGCTAATACCATGTATATCACGTAGCTGTAGCAGGATGGTCCTCACCCAGGTATAGGGTTCAATGAGATACTCTGTCACCTAGTTTTGTTCTAAATGTCCATTTGTTGTTCTGATAGTTATTGTTTCACTACCTATTGTTCTGCCTGTTTTTATGTTAAGGAAATCAGAGATATTTACAAATAATGCCAATATTGCCACCTCTCCCAAATTTGTTGTGTGCATTTTTTGGTATTGTTACAATTTTAAAATGCTAATTCTGGAGTTACATTTTCATCTATAATTTTTGAATAAAAATACAAATATTCAAGTTTTTCTAATTATGTGTCCATACTGCTGCTATGATTCATCCATGAGTGATATGGGGCTTCTTGACTAGGCTCATTCCTTTTATAGTAACATTTCAGTGATAGCCTATTTCAGTGGAGGTGGAAATTTCATGCTATATTTATATACTTTTAAAAACCACTAGTCCTAAAAACTATAAATATTGTTGAGTATTATGTGGTTTTAATAAAATATTTATTAATGCCACTAAAAGCATAGTAGACATTTTAGTGAAATTGAAATTTCCTGCACTGCTAATACCTCCTTCTAAAATGTTTCAACTTATATATAGTTCCTAAATCATAGTCCTGGCTGAGCTATTCAGATTCTCTCTTGACAGATAGTGAGTACAGCCAGATGATGAAAGACGTTTACATTAAAAACACATTCAGATGCAGGGCTGGCATAGTGGGGTGCTATGCTGGGCCATGCTCTGATGACCAAGGAAGGAAGCCCCGTCTGGGAAAGAAGTGAGAACACTGAGTATATACAGAGAAACAAAGACAGCTTCACAGCTGTAAAGTTGCCTGGATTGTCATCAGAGTATCCTTGGTTACTGACTCTCCTCTCCTATTTCCAGGCTGACTGAAGTCTAACCATATTTTACCCCCTTCACTCTGCTAGCAAAAATACACACACAGGCCAACACCCTTAAACATCCTCTCTTCTGATGAACTTGGGGAACTGCTGCTTCTTTATTACTAATGATAACTCTGGTCCACTGTAGTCCTTAAGACTCCTGAAGAAAAAGGATTAGTATCTAATCTACTTCCTGACACTCAGCACCCAGTCCACAACTGGCCCTACTTTCTTAAATCCAAACTCTAAAATATGCTCCTTTCAACTCCCTTTCAGAGAAGTCCTACAGTTTCTCTGGAGGGCATTCTCCATTGCCAGATGAAGCAAGCCAAATAAATCTAACAATTTTGGACCACGAGTTGTTTTGCCATCTTTGGCTGGTTAAGTTTTGATACTTGCCTACATACCCACTCTCAGTAATTTTTATATATTAGTTTGCAAATTGAAAAATAGCATTTTCTTAGAGAAAGTTCAGTAAGCTTCAAATAACCGCTGTCTTCAAAAATCCTTAATTATTGCTAAGAGAAACACACATCAAAAACTACCTAAAAATAGATACTGTTAATGAATGATCTTAAAAGACCTGAACTACATTGTTCTAGAATCATATGATCATAAATTTAACACAAGCTGACTAATAAAAGTGATAGACAAATTAAGAAAATGAAAGGACCTTATTTTACCTTGTATTTTAAAGGACATAGACAATAACAAGTACCAATGATTATTCCGTAAGAAAAAACTTAAACACAAAAACATGTGTGCATCAAGAAAAACTCAATATAAAACATCAAATAAAGATGCAATTCAAATATATTTTGTGATTACCTGAAATTAAGAGTAATTTCCTTTTCATTTTGTAGGACATTAAATTACCTTCAGTTACCTAACTTCAGTTTTGTTCCTAGCATATACATATATATAATAAAGTCAAAGGCAGTGATATCCATTCATCATAAGCACTATTTCTTAAACAGAAATATTCAATACCTAGGGTAAAGATATTTTCATCATGTAAATGTTCTGGGTTCTTCACAATAGTCTGGTAGTTTTTCTTCTCAGGGGAGAGGAATTGCATATTAAATTGGCAAAAGAAGAGAAATAGAGGGAGAGGAAAAAAGACACAATGAATAAGAGTACATGCTCAAGAATGAGAAGTTAAAAGGACATGCATTTCTACAGGCTGGGACAGAGAGCAAGAAGGGACTCTGGATGAGTACTGTAGCAAACTCATGGGTATGGATAATTACCAATAGTGGGAATTCTCACCAACATTTTATCAATCTTCCCTTATTTTCAAAATTTACCTCTACTAAAAATTAGTAACAAAAATAATGTTCTATTCAAGTACGAGGGAAAAATTACAGAATATTTTATGCACCAGAATCTAGCCTAGGCAATGGCAATATAAATAATATTTCCTATTTACAATAAGTGAAAAATAATTTTATTAATATTGTATAAATAAAATGCCACAGGAGCACAGAAGAGAAGGCATTACTTTGGCTTAAGGAACATGCTTTCATGACTCAGAGGATGAGTATAATTTGGGGGAGGGAAAAAAGAAAAATGATTGAACACAGAAGGAAGAGTTGTACAAAAACAAGGAGATGCGATAGTGTGTAATGTGTTTACACATTTAAGGAACACCTTCTATAGTAAGTCAAAAGAAAGGTTATGACCAAATTGTGCAGGATTACTGAATGTTGTTCTGTTATATAGCAATAGTTTCTCGATTTTTGGATTGTATGGACTAACAAAAATTCAGAGCACCATATCTTAGGGTTGTCAACTTTTTATTTTGCCAAATAATAGCATTAAAAAACAAAACTCAAAACCTACAAATCTACCATTTGCTATCATTATTTTATTTTTAAAAAAGTCATTCAACATTGGCAAAGAAGGACATGAATATTACATCCACATGGTTTTAAAAATAGGATACATTAAAATTCTTTGAATGTTGAAAACTTACAAGATAAAATTGTATTCTGCCAGGGTAACACAAAATGTATTTCTATATCTAACTTGTTTCAATATTTTATTTCTAACATAGTCATTCTTTAAAAAATCTGGGTTCACCTGGATGCACTGATATCAATAGAGACATATTCTCAAAGCTCTTTGCACTCAAGTTACAACATTTGATGTAAACTTAGAGAAATCCAAGAAAAATACTTCTCAATTAACAGCCATTTCTCCTACCCTCTCTCTGCCCTGATGAGAAGAAATTATAAGAAACAGTCTGGATGTGTGACTATGGAAAATTCTGGAAAGCAACAAGCCACAAGTGGTCCTGATTAACCAACAAAGAGCAGTTAAAAAGTTACTTGAGAATAATTCCTTAGACCATAAAATTGTCACAAACTGTCACTTAGGAATCAGTAATGTGATTCTTATAACTAAGCATAATTCTGCCTTTGCTAAGACTGCTAGAATACTTGTGCAGAATGTGTGACTTAGTTTTAGTAAAAGTATAGGACCCATTACTAACATTACATTACTAACTTTATTCTTTGTTCTATTTTATTATGTCTTTGATCAGTATTTATAAATTTCTATAAATTTGTGAAATCATTTTAGGAAAAGAAATACAGAGAAAGTAAAAGGCTTTCATTTTCTAGGGAATGAGGAAACATTTAAGATTTGTTTTTTCAATAATGTTTATAAATTTTTATTATAAAAATAACACATATTACAGAAAAGTATGTAAATAAAACTAAAAATAACCAGCATTCTTGCTCTTCAGTATAACTCTAAGGAAATCAAAAGAATATAAAAAAAAACCAAACTAGTCAAAAAGAACCAACTGATAACCTAGTACCTTTTGGAATCCATAACTATGATGCTTCCACTTTTAGCTAGCATAATATTTATGCTACCTTGGAAGGATCTTAAACGTGGCTAGAAATAACATTTGCAATGTTAATAATATTCAGAAAACTGGGCTCCAAATTAATATTGTTTTCAGAAATTATCAATTCTCACCAAGTAGTTGTAAGTATCAAATTTGAGGGAGAAGAGATTTAAAGAAAAATCACATTTTTACCTCAAATATTTACACTAATAGTAACGTTAATAACAAAATATTAATAACAAAACAGATAAATTTAGGAGGAAAGGCAATTTGATAGAAAAGATGAGTGAACTTTGGATAAACTGAGGTTGAGGTATCAATGTAATATCCAGCTGGAGATGCCCATGTTAGGTAGCTCAAAGTATGTCTGGAATTCAGAAGACTGAGTTGAGCTCAGGAAGGGAACACACTATCCTTTCAAAAATGTGTGTCCTTGTAAAATTGAGGGACAGGCTTTAGGAGCTGGTGGGGTAAGACCAGGTATACATAACTACCTTACTGATCCAGACAGAAGGGCATGTGCCCTGCAAAGTGATTGGTAAGCCATCCAGTTTCACTTCCCACTGTACCTTGTATATACTTTCATTACAGTATGTACCATATTGAATTTTAATTATTTGTTTTTATGTCTGTTTGCTCATTAGACTGGAAGCCCCTAAAAGGTAACAATCATGTCTTTTAAATCCTGGAACTAAGGAAGCAAATATTTCTTTTTGAATAAATCAATGAATACACAATTTTGTACAATCAATCCTACACATCTAGAATGAATCTATTTAAATTACAGACACAATCTGTGGCCAAGGAATAGTTTTTAAGTTTCTAAGAACTTTTATGTTCATTTCTGGGCTGCTTTAAATTAGCATGATTGTTCTCAGAGTCCTGTTCTTTGAAACATTTTCTATTTTACTTTGAAGGTGGAGTAATAATAATAATCATTATCATTATGACAATGACAACGGTAGCATCCAAAGTGACATCCCTACTCTTCTCAAAACTGCAACAGCCTTCCCATACCATACTAGTTAAAGCCAAAGACCCCATTACCTCTCTTGGCTTAATATCCATCCACTCTCCTTTTGGTTCACATGACACTGTCATTTTTTTTGTTCTTTGATCATGCCAAAAATGTCCATCTGCCCCATTTTATGGTAAATGTACTGACTATTCTCTCTGCCTAGAGCACTACTCTAGAAGTAAGTTGTATGTCACCTCCTTTAAATCTTTGCACAAATGTAACATTTACTATGAGGCTTATTTAAAATTGACCACACTCTTTAAAACTGCAACCTAACCCTGCCAATTTATAATCCCAATCCCCTCTGTTGTAGTAGTTATTCTTTTACATACTATTAATATCTTCTAACATGCTATACAATTTAATTATTCATTTGGTTTAATGCTTAGTTATTGTCTTTCCTTGTTAGAATATAAACTCCACAAAGGCAGGGATCTTCGTCTGATATTCACTAATACATCCCAAGTACCTAATAGTATTTAGCCCAGAGCAGGAACTCAGTATTTTTGAAAGAAATGAGTAGCCCACTATGTGCCATTGTTTTAAACTTTGTATGTATTGTGTAATTTAATCCTCATAACAATCCTGGAGTGCTATCATTGTCCACGTGTATAAAAAGGAAACGAAGATACAAAGTGGCTAAGCAATTCACAAAGGCCACAGAGCTAAGAAGTAGTAGAAGTAGGATTCAAATGTTGTTGGTTCCCAGAGACTGAATTAGCTATTACTGTCTTTCCAACAGAAACATTGTGTAGAAGCAGTTGGAACAATGACAGAACAGGCACAGGAAAACTTCCTTGCTTCTACAGTAAACAGGACATGACAAGCAAAAAAACACACAGGCAGCTAAATTGAAGGCACTACCTGAAGTGGCACCTAAAGCCATTATTCACTTACAGGATCATCTTGATATTGATTACCCCTTTCTAAAGCTTAGAAATATTCATAAGACAAAACTTTTTTATAAAGAAATAAGACTTCTGTTAACCACACTTTTCAAAGCCACTCTCCTAATGAAGGTTTATAAATTAAATCTTCACCACAATGAATTTATCTTCTTTGCCTTCTTATTCTAGTTAAGCTGCTGGTAAGGAGATAACAGCTCTTCAATTCCCAATTAAGTATTTCTTCAGATTTTTAATGTCTTATCAGTTAAGATTCTCACATTACAAACGTTATGTGAATACAAAGTAACTTAAAGAAGCATTGCTCTCAGAGTTAGAAGAAAATTTTAGGGATCATTGCTTAGTAAACATACTAGCCTAATGAGAGGACGTACATCAGCCTGACAGACTGGGATTAAAGAGCCAGTGGCTCCCATTCCAATACCTTTTCAATGTTCTTCATTTTCAAAGTTCTCTTATTGGCATTGACTATGTAAATACGTTATTTAAAAAAAAAATTAGAAAGGAGAAAGCATATATTAAGTAACTTCTAGAATTTGTGGAAGCAATGTCTTTACATTCTACATATTCCTCCAGAAGCACAAATTATGCCATGGTTAACACATACATTATAGGAAACTAAAATAAGTAGAATAGAGAGAGAAATCATACCTTCTATCAATAGCTCTTGTCCATGACTGCCAAGAAGTGTACGAGATAGGAATGGGGCAAAGTCTACAAAAATTTCACGAAGAAGAGGAGCAACTTTTTCTAAAGCTCTTTCAAGTTTTGCAGTGATGCTGTTGAAATTAAGACATAAAGACTAATAAATATAATTCAATATAAAATGTTGAATAAACTTTACTTCTAGATTAAAATCTTCAATAATTAGAAAAGTCCAATTCTAGCCCATGGAATAATAACAAGCTTCATATAGAAGAGACACCCTGTACAGTTTCAGATATAGCCCTAAGGATACTCAAAAGATTACGGCTAAATTAGAATGACTATACTGTGAAAACGAATCAGGGTTCTGCTGCCTGAAAGGGCCAAAGACCGTCCATAGCTCTAGGAGCACAGGAAAATGAGTTCTTGTATGCTTTCTCTGTCTATCCATCGATCTATCAAAGAAAATGAGTTTGAACACCTACTATGTGGGTAACTATGCCAGTTACAAAAACCTTAATTCTCGCTCTGAAGGAGATATTCCCTGAAAAGTTGGACTAGTAAGGGACTAGCAGCTGAGATTCATGTAATATGGTTGAATGCTTTGCCATAGTAGGCATTTTCCATTTCATTAGCCCATTTACTTTCCTTCACAAATAGCTGTGTTATTATTTATATGGTTCACTGTTGAATTTCAAGTTAATGGCCTTACATAAGCGCTGTTTGACATTCTTGGAAATAATTTGAATGGTATGTATAAAAGAAAAAAAATGAATGAAGAAGATATTTCTGCTTAGGCAAATGAATCATTTGGTAACAGATCTATATCTTTCGATGCAGGAACTTTGGAGTAAGACTGCTTGGAGTGGAATCCTGGCTCTATTCATATGTTACCTAGGTAACCCTGATCTCATTGGGTCTTCTATGCCTGCAAAATAAAGATGACCACAGCACCTATCCAGTGAGAATTAAATAAGCTAAGACATGTAAAGTGCATAGGAAAATACCTGGCACACAGTGAGAGGTCAATAATGTCAGCTTTTGTAACTGCTATTTTGAATGAACCACACTCATATTTACTCTTACAAAATGTAACTCTGACATGTTCAACAAAACAAAATCAATGTAATAATATGTTAGATGAGCATGCATTCTTCTACACAGAAGACATGTACAGTAAGGAATTCATGCTTCAAAATAAAAGTTCTGCCACAATACCTAGGTAACATTTTTCTTACACGTGAGGAAAAATTTATAAATGAAAAAAGAATAATTTACAATGTATTACTAATATTTAAAACTAAACTCTGGCATATTTTGAAAAAATTTTTAAATGACTAAATAGAGATTAGGGAATAATTCAGGATGTCTTTTTTCCTAACTTGGAAACATCAAGTTTTGAATCTTTCGAAACTCTAAACTTCACCATCAGCACTTCTATTTAACTTTATCTCCTGTTATCTGGGTCAATAGCTTTAAAGAAAGAAAGCGCAGAGGAAACTCGGTTTAGTCACTGCCGCATACACTTAGAATATCCTGGAGGAACAACTTTAGGCAAGAACAAGGGCCTTCAGTCAGGCTTGGCAGACTTGGTATAGATAGGAGTTTTCAATATTGTCCCCTATTCTATTATTCCTAAAGCAAGCGCCTCTTTAAGACTGTGTGTCAAGGTGTAGTGCAGATCAGAATCAGATGGGGGGGCATGTTTAAACAGGCTGCTAGGCCCTACCCTCAATTTCTGATTCAACAGGTCTGAGTGCACGGGGAGAATTTGCACTTGCAACAAATTTTCAGGTGGTGCTGATGTGAATAAAAACAGTTTCTCTTTTGAAACTACTATTTTATTAATTCCTCTAATCTCCAGGATCATGCCCCAGGACTCTCCCCAGCTATTAATCCCCTCTACTAAAGAATGGTAAATAAGAATGGCAATAGCAAGTCTACGAAGAAGAGAAAAATCTAGATGTAAATATTATAAATTGTTTCTGAAGCTGAAGTCTGACTTTAGTATGTTCATTTTTATTTAAGATTAGTGAGAATAAAATTACTTTAGAAAAATTCTGGATTCATGAAGGCTCATATAATAAGTATACTTTGGGTTTAATGTACTATTATCTAATCAAAGCCAGCAACACTTTTTTCTCCAATTTGAGATATTTTCTCCCTATTTTACAGGTTTCTTATGATTTAGAGGCTTCAGAATTGCAAAACTACTATTCTTGGTAATTAATTAAGTTAAATATCAAATAGAAACTGTAATTAATCTGAACTGATTACTTCTGTGTGAGAGAATGTATAAATATACATTAATTATCAATTACCTTGACTTTGGGGTAATGGATAAAAACAGACATTCCTCAGTGAGTGAATCCCTATAGTAAGAATTTTTGCAAATATTTTCTTATAAAATTTATTAGAAGATTAAATGTTCTTACATATTCTGCAAAGATAATTTCAATTTTCTAATAGGGGACAAACAATATGACATTTTACTCAACAAGAGATTAACAGTTTTAAGTGGGAAAAACCATTATCAAATAATACTGCCATATTTCTTGATTAAACAACAACAAAATATTCTAAGTGGAAAGTATGTGATCTTCATCCTTACAGAATTTAAATTCTCAAAGGAAACAGTACAAACATAAACTTCTGCCTAAGACCCTAGTTTATCACTTAGCAAACAAAGATTAATTACCAAAAAAATTACAAAAAAGACATATTATACCCATATTATTATTTTGCTATTTCAGTTTTCATCTCAGAGAAACATACTATGTAAAACTCCTTTTTCCCAATTCCAAGGCTTATTTGCAAAAGTTATTTGTTAACATGTAAAAAAGAAGTTAAAAATCATATTAATATGAGAGTGCCTGAAGTCCTGCAAGAATGAATAAAATTTTCCCTTTAAGATAAAAATAGAACATATAACCATCAGAAGAAAACAAGGTATTCTGTTCTTTTTCTTTTTGTTTTTTCTTCAAAGACAGGGTAGGTCTTGTTCAGTCACCCAGGCAGTGGCACCACCACAGCTCACTCCAGCCTTGAACTCCTAGGCTCAAGCAATTCTGCCTCAGCTTCCTAAGTAGCTGGGATTACAGGCATGAGCCATCACACCCAGCTCTGAAAACAGGGTTTCTTTCGCAAACTATTTTGTAAGAAAAACCACCATATTCAACTGACTTAAAGGAAAAAAACTAATAGAAATGTTTCAGTTTTCTTTAAAAGTTTATGTTCATTTATTCAAAAAACATTCACTTAGTCTACGACACTTTGTGTACACAAATAATACACAGGTGTGCTAGACGGGAAATCTGGACTATGCAGTCTGAACAAGGTTTATAATTTTACATTCTAGTAACTTCTTAATATTTGGGAAAGTTCTTGGGCCCTAAGTATAGAACTTACCAACTCTGGGTGAAATGCATACCATTTCAAGCCACTCATTCTGCTCTCCCCACTCTATTTTATTTTGTCTCCTTATAGTCACACTAGTGATGCTTTGGAAGCTCGATTGGTGACGATTTTGAATTTGGTTATTTTTCTTGATAGTTTGTGCAAACTCTTTTAAGAAAGAGAATTACTGATTTCCATAAAGAAAATTCCCGTTGCAACTTGAGAAATGTATCAACTACTCTAACAAAATTACCAACTCTAGGAAAAGAAAACATTGAAAGGAAATAATAATACCTTAGGTGAAATTCTGTACCTCTGTTGTCTGGATTAAAACAATATGATGTAAAACAGAACAGCTGATAATTACGGTTTTAAAAAAACACCACAATTATGTATTGGCTTTTACCTGTATTAAGGAAGTCTTGCTCACAGTTAATTCCAAGAAACTTAATAAAAATATAATTAGTCCATGGGAGAAATTAAGGTATGAAAACTCGTGGCTGCAATTATTATCAAATCATACCCCATGTAACTGGCCTTAAGGCATATCCATGGTCATGGCAATTCTAAGTACGAGAACCAGTTGAAAAATGTAAGATTTCTGTCTCCTGTTGTCTAAAAAATCTCCTTATAAACACAGTTCCTAACAAAGTGCTGATGTTAGGAATATACATATAACAATGTTTTATATATATATATATATAAAACATGTGTATATATATATATATATATATAAAACATTGGTTAATGTTATATATGTTAGAATTCTAGAAAACATAATAATTCTACTTTTATTCAGGATACTACATACATTGTGAATTCTATTTTAATAAACTCCCTGATGTTTGTGGTACTTCATAAAGATACAGTTTTAATTTACTTTTAATTTTTGGTATGCTTCTAAGTACTTAGCATAATGCCATAAATATAATAGACAATAATTTGATTTGGTAGGTTAAAGTTTTTAAATTTCTTTGTTCATTTCCTAAATCATATAAAAGAATGAGTAGTTATAATAATAAAATATAGAGTGATAATAAGTATATAATCTTAAGTAATGTACTGAAAAGACATATTCAAATATAAAAGAAATTATTACATTAGTGCATTCTATGAAAGATTTTTTTATTAATTGAATGCTCCTATGTAAATTAGGAGATGTAAGTATAGGTAAGTGAACTGATTTGGTTAAGTAAACAGAGGAAAAGACAAGATTAGGAGAGTATTAATGAAACAAAAACCATATATTGTAAAGTTAAATTCTTAATCAGCTATTATGACTAGTAATTGATAAACATTGACTTTAAATATTTTGTGTGGTTATCACTAAATTTCTAATATGAAATATAATTTAACGTACTAGATAGCTGATGAGTGAATGCATCCTGAATCTCCAAATCTGTGACACAGTGACCACTGACAGTTTTATTAAACTGTAGATTTCTAGGGTTGTAGCCACTAAGCAAAACATGATGCTGAAAAAATGCTTGCTTATTTTATTTCCCCATAATCTTATAAATTTAGAAGTGATATTTTCTCTTTATTCCTCCTAAATGGAATCATATATACTTTCAAGTATATAACGTATAGGTTAAGGAAGTAGAAGAAATTACAGAAGTCTAAGAAATCGAAGCTAAATAGAATAAATACTTCCATATGTAAGAAGTTAATTCCTCAGTATGGTAAACTAACTACCAAGTAAACATTTTTCTAGTTTTAAGAAATATAATGCCTAGCTATACACACAGTGACGTGCACCTATAGTTCTAGCTATTCAGGAGGCTGAGGTAGGATTACTTGAGCCAGGAGTTTGGGGCTGTAGTCTACTGTGTTTATACCTGTGAATAGCCACTATGTAATGCCTTTTGGATATGTCTTTAGAGAATTATAAATGCTTTTTTTAGAGTGCATTAATTGCGTGTTTTGTAAAAATAAAGAAAAAAAGAAAAATGAAATAAAATGAAATGAACAATTCATTTCCAGTCAACAAGTCAAATAAAATGACAAAAAACTAACTACACTGAAATAAAAATATAAAGTCAAGAACATAAATCACTTAACTGAGACTAAACAACAAACCTAGTGACATAAAAGGTGATAACTGTGTTTTAAATAGCTGATATGAAAATTTAAATAAAGTTTTTTCTCCTGTAAAAAAAATTAATGTATCTTCAAAGAAATTTCAATGTAGTAGGAGCTGTGGTATCTCACAAGGTACCCTTTAGAATAGAGAACTTCTTTCCTTGGAAAGTTCTATGCGAGGACTGTGGGATGATGGCTCACAGTTGAATCCCTCCCCAGAAGGGAGACACTTCACCCCAGGTTAAGCCCCCTCCTTAGGAGCAGTGTGCATTCAAACACTAGTCAACGAGGAGATAAAAAGGACCAGCTCCCTTGACTCAATTGAGGACATCTCTGGGGGCCCTTCTGGTTTCAGAGCTTTCCCATGGAAGGCCTGGAACCTCTCCAACCATTGCATCACTTTTTCTCCAAACCAATACTCCCTTCCCATTTCTTTATAGGTGGTGTTATCAAAACATTCCCCAGTAAATCACCTATATACAATGCTTTATCTAAGAATTTGTATCCTGAGTGTTTTCAGTATAGTATTTGGTTCACATAATATTTTCTGAAAACATAAATTAAAAAATCATCAATTAAGAATTTGAACTTTTTTTAAAAAAATAGAGGACTTCAATTTACGATGTAGAAAGCTAGAATCATTCCCATAACAATCACAAGAAAAAGCCAGATAATCTACAGAATCATAACTTTATTAGGACTCATCAGAGAGCTGAGGCTGCCAGGCAACCAACTAGCCTTGAAATCTGAAGATAGGAACCTCCTTAAGAGACACAAGATGCAAAAACTTGCTTTCCTGGGACAAAGAACAGGAAGAAGAAACACTGGGCAGCATACAAGTTGGTAAAAAAAAATTCAGCTAATGTTTTAATAAATGTTTTTGTTCCAAGTATGGGCTAATATGCGAGAATAAAACCCTCAGAGCTACAGATACAAGGGAGTTTGCAGTAATTCCCAGGCTCTTCTACACAAACCTAACCAGTACTCATCAGAAAGACTGGAGGCAGCAAGGAAGACTGCAGAAAACTCTCTTCACCGCTGCAGGCTAAAGAAGGGAGAAGTAACTGCCGCAGAAAAGACACAAAGCTCGACCCAGATTCTTCTTCCTATCTCCTTTATGTATTGAAAACTTCATGCATACAGGAGAAAGACAGGAAACCATGTCACTTTCAGACCACAGGAGAGGGCTTGTTGCAGCTGCAGGAAAAGAACAGAAAAAACTCTCTACTCTGAGGGGCAGGTGGCCAGGAAAATGTCCTGAGCCCTAATATTTAGAGATTCCCAATCACTTGGCAATGGGCAGAACCACCAGAAAGGCCCTACCTTCAAGAGCCAGGGCAGCATCTGACTAAAATTGAGCCTGAACCAGAACAACAGAGAACAATCCCATGTCCTTGGACACCAGGCTTTCAAGCACCCAGCAACAGATAACAGCAGACTACTGTTGTAGAAGGAGCTATACTGTGGAGAACCTCTCCGGATCAAAAAAGCCTAAAGGTGAAGGTAGAACAGGAATACTAGGTAAGACACTTGACAAACTAGCACCTAACTAAACACATGTAAAGAGGCAGAGAAATTTAAAGCCTGTGGTGCATTGTGAATAACCCAAACAACAAGAAAACACAAACTCAGCTCAACTCCAGGCTAGAGTGACCTAACCTCTCACACCAGGGGCCTAGCATAAGGAGAGGCGGGCCCATTCTGAGCATAAATACTATTGTCAGTCATTACTATCCTATAAATAATGCCTAGTTTTCAACCAAAAATTACCCTACATACAAATAAACAAGAAAAAACAAGTCATACAAACCAAAAGAACTAGAATAATAAATAAACCATACATTAGAACAATTAAAGAATTCATGGTAACTATGATTAACATGTTAAGAGTTAATTAGCAGTTGAAAAGGTAGACAACATGAATAAACAGATGAGGAAATTTTGGCAAAAGTAAGAAACTGTAAAAAAGTAACAAAAGAATATAGTAAAAGAAACAATATATCTTCAGTGGGCTCATCAACAGACTCAGTAAAGCCAAGGAAAAAATATAAAGAATATATATAAAATATATGTATTATACATATGTAGAGAGAGAGGCAGACAGAGAGAATGCACGAATTCAAGAGCTATGGAACAGTATCAAATAACCTTACATAAATGTGATTGGAAAATCCCAGGAGAAATGTGATATGCCAAAAATGGCTGTCCAAAGATTCACAAACCATAATCCCTGGAATCTGTGAACAGGTTATGTTACAAGGCAAAAGGGACCTAGCAAGTGAAATTAAGGTTATAGATATTAAGATGGGGAGATTATCCTGGCTTATGTAGGTGAGTTCAGTGTAAAAGCACATGAACTTTAAAAAGCAGAAAACTCTCTGGCTCTAGTCAGAGAAGTACGGCAAAAGAAGGCAAAGGGTATGTCAGAATGGGAAATAAGAGAGATCCCAATGTGACAGTTCTCACTGTAGAGGGCCACATGCAAGGAAAGGAGAAAGAATTCTAGGAGCTAAGGGAAGCCTCTGAAAACAGCAAGCAAGGAAATAGATTCATGAGCCCTATAGCCATATGGAAATAAATTCTGCTAATAACCCGAATAAGCCTGGAAGCAAATTTTCATCCAGTGTGTCCATTAAGAAATTCAGCCTTGCTAACGCTTGGATTTCAGCCCAGGATGACCTGGGTTGGACTTTTAACCTACAGAACTGTGATATAATTAATAAATGAGTGCTGTTTTAAGCTGCTAAATTTGTGGTAATTTGTTATTGTAGCAACAGAAAACTAATACAAAGGCAGAAGGCAGGGGAGAGGAAATATGTAAAGAAATAATAAGTGAGAATTTCCAAAATGACAGAAGTCATAAAATTACATATGCAAGCAGAATTTTAATAAATAAGTAAATATTCTAAATGTGTCCTAATAAACTGTTACAATACAAATATAAAGAAAAAATTTGAAGAAGGCAATCAGATAATAAAGACATTACATAAAGAAAAACAAAAATAAGCATGACATTCTCGTTAGAAACTATGCGAGCCAGAAGACATAGAATGAAATCCACTTCAAATCTATTTAAAAATTATAAGCCCTCAATTCTACATCTAGCCAAAAAATTCTTTCAAAAATGAAGGTAAAATAAAGACTTTTTCAGAAGACAAAAACAGAAAGAATTCATGTAGCTATCTTGTATGTAGTACAAGTAGTTTTAAAGGTAGCTCTTCAAGTATAAAGAATATACCAGAAAACTTAAATTTATAGAAACAAATTAACAGTGCCAGAAATGATAAATAAAAGTAAATATAAAATGCATTTATTTTTAATTGCTCTATAATTGACTGTCCAGAGCACAGTAGCAGCAATATACAGTTTCTTAACAAGACATATAAAAGTAAGATGTATGACAACATTAACACAAAGAGTGTAAAACAAGAATTAGGAACAAACTGTATAAGCATCTTATATAACCCATGAAACAGTATAATAATATTAAAAACTGACTGTAATAATTTAAAGATTTATGGTGTTAGCCCTAGAGAAACCTCTTAAAATGTTTAAAAGATAAATAAATAATAAGCCAATATTGGAGAGAAAATGAAATAATAAAAAAGAACCTTCATTAACACAATAGAAGGCATAAAAAGAGAAAAAAGAAAATAACAGATGGAAAGCAACAGTTTTTTTCTAAAATAACTACCAAATTAGCAGATATCAATCAAATCATATCAGCAATTACACTGAATGCAAATGACCTAGAAACACCAACTAAAATACAGAGATTGTCAAATTGATTTTTTTAAAAAAGCAGAATCCATTAATATGCTGTTTAAGAAAAAACCTGATTTTAATATAAAAATATAGATAAATTTAAAGAAGGGGAAAAAAAGAATTATCATTAAAATCTTTCATTAAATAAAGAAAGCCATGCAAGGAGTTGGAAAGTTTCAACTGTATGAGATAATAGAATTTAAACTACACTTAACTAAGTTTCTTACAACTTGAAAATTACAAGAAAATTAAATTTTTCTGTGATATAATTAAGGATCAGAATGAATGGATCTGACATAATTCAGTTGAAATCAGTTATTTAAAAAAAAAAAACTATGCCATTTTAATGTTTATACTACATTAGATTGAGACCTGGGGTTATGGGATCTGGCCTCTAGGCCTGTCCATGGGGCCCTGGAGATTAATCACCTGACCATGCTAGGGAGAAGCCTGCTGGTCCTGAGTCACCCATGGGGTGTCCAAGCTGTTTCCATGTCCCTTTACCTTGGGGCATGCCTTGCTTTGATGGGCTACCAGGCAAGCAGTACCAGGGAGGGCTGGCAGGCAGGCAGCTCATAGTTCGAGCACCCTAGATATAGGATAATTAACACAATAGCTATATAAAAATAATTTAGATTTTCACCTTGAAAAATAGGCTAATTCCCCTGCAGAGAACAACTAAAAAAGCTAGACAAAAACCAAACTAATACAAAACACCTCTTTGAAAGTAATGGAGAATTAAGACAGAGATCAATTATTTGACCATGATCCTGCAGTGCTCTCCCATGGATATGTTTTGGCAGAAGTAATTGAATAACTTAGAAGTTGAACAAAATTTTTAACTAAAGTTCAGGGCCCACCAAAAGGGGAGAGATCTTAGAAAAACCCTTGTCATTTATATTGGGATCCTGTAGAACTACACTCTAAAGTAGCAGTGAATCAGAAAATGTCTGACCCTTTAACCTTGATTGCATTAAGATCATCTGGGATTGCTAGTGCCTACAGTTTTTATAAGAAGAAAATGTAAATGTTTTTCTGGAAGAAAACACCACTTTGTACCTTCATATTATCTTTACAATCTTTCATACAGTATAGGTTTTCCACATTATAAAATCAACAAAAGACATAGAAGTAGATAAGAAGATGTTATTGAATACCAAAAGAAACACAAGATCATAAAGGTAGCTCCAGGAGAAAGCCAACTAATGAGACAAAGACTTTACAGTCACTATATTTACATCCACAAAAATTAAAGATCGACAACTGGAAGAGAATATTAAACTATAAAAAATCAAATGGAAATTTTACTACTTACAAAAAAAAAGTGAAATTAAGAACTGAGAAGATTAGATATAGCTAAAGAGAGAATTAGTCAAGTAGACTATAGGTTAAAAGAAAATAGAATCACCGAGAAAGAAACAGGGGTCGGGGGAGAGGATATAGATAGATGAGAAATTTTAAGAATGTCTAATTTTTGTGTAATTCAAGGTCCAGAAAAAGGATGGGATGAGTCAGAAGCAATACTTGAAGAGGCAATGGCTGAGAATTTTCCAATACTGATGAAAGTCATCGAACTTCAGACTTGAGGACTCTGTATAAATCCCAAGCAAGATAAATACAAAGAAAACCTAAATATATCACTGCTAAACACCAAAGATAGAGAATATCTTAAAAACGGACATCACATGGGTGTAGGTGGAGCACAGAAACAATAAGACTGGCAGCTAATCTAAAAAATAAAAAATAAAGAAAACACAGAAGGAAAAGAGAGCCAACAGACAATGGAATGGCATCTTTAATGCACTAAAAGAAAATAATTGCTAACCTAGAATTCTACATTGGTTCAAAATATCTTTCAAAATATGGAGGTGAATTTCAAAGATTTTTTGATAAATAAGAACTGAAAGAATTCATGATTGAAAAGCCTGTACTCAATGAAATACTAAGGAGTATTCTCTAAAAAGAAGGAAAATGATACTAGGTAGAAGTCAGACATTCAGAAAGGAATCATGAGCATCAAAAAATGATAAACATTTGGGTAATCTAAATAGATGTTCACCAGCAAAATAAGTATACTTTCTTACGGGGTTTAAATTTAAGATGCATATGTGTACATATACATTCGTATGTACATGTTTGCAAAATTTGGGGCAAATGAAGTTAAACTATGCTAAGGTCCATGCAATGTATGGGAAGAGGACTTTGATAAATCAAGGGTGAATGTTGCAATATGGAGCATGATCACTTAAGCACTGTTTACCAAAGTGTGTTCTTTAGACCAGTAGCATTGGCATCACCTAGAGCAATGGTTAATTTTATTTGCCAATTTGATGGGGCCAAAGAATGCCCAGACATTTGAATAGACGGGACTCTGGGTATGACTGAGGGTATTTCTTGATAAGATAAACATTTGAATAGGTAGAGTAAGTAAAGCAGATTATCCTCCCTCATGTAGGTGGGCTTCATCTAATCAACCGGAGACATGAACAGAACAAAAAGGCCGAGTAAACTCCTTCTGCCTGTTTGAACTAGGTCACTGGTCTATTCTGGCCTTCGGACTCAGACTAAAATATCAGCTCTTCTTGAGTCTCAAGTCTGCCAGCTTTTGGACTGGAACTTGTACATTGGCTCTCCTGGATCTCAGACCTTTGATCTTTGACTGGAACTACACATCAGCTCTCCTGGGTTTTCGGCTTGCTGACTGCAGATATTGGGACCACTCGACCTCCATAATCACATGAGCAAAATCTTTATAATAAATCACGTGTGTGTATGCATGCATGTATACACGTATGCAAACATCCTATTGGTTCTCTTTCTCTAAAGAACCTTGACTCATACACCTAGGAACTTGTTAAAGATGCAAATTTTCATGCCTTACTGGAGAATCACTGAATCAGAACCCAGCAATCTGTGTTTTAATAACCACTCCATATTATTCTGATGCATGCTGATGTTTGAAAACTATTGCACAAAGGAAAAATTGTAATGTGTAATTACATTTGATGACAACTATATAAAATAATTAGATAAAAAGCATCATAATTAATGATAAAATGCTTGAAGTTTTCCATCTGAGATGAAGAACAAAAAAGAATGCCTGCTGTAAACACGTCTATAGAAATTTGTATTGGAGTTGTGAGGTGATACCGTAAGTCAAGAAAAAGAAATAAAAAGGTTTAAGGATTGTAATGGGGGAAAAAAACTCCCCTACTATTCATAGATGACACTGTTGTATACATATATATACATTTAGAAACAATCTATAGAAAAATAATGGGGAATAGTAAGTGAATTTAAAGTTTTAGGATATTAGCTCAATATAGTGAAATGGAAACAATGAAAGCAGTTAAAATGAAATTTATAAAATAAATCGTTTATATCATAAAAATATACAATTCCATTTTAGCCTTGAAGGAGTAAGATGGTCTAAAATTAACTTCCATGTTAACAGTTAAAAAATTGGACAAACAAGGGGAACAATTATTTCCAGACAAGACAGGGAGCAGAGGACCATGAATCCTGAGGAAAATGAAACAAATTAGGTGAATTCCACTACACCATCATCCACGATTCCTTCATGGAGGTATTTCCCAGATTATGGCAAATACAGAGC
>RJWJ010014263.1:0-38237 GCA_004363605.1 Indri indri | reverse complement strand
AAGGTAAAATATCTCATTAATATCATTTTATAGCAATTACATGTTGAAATGACATTTTGCATAACAAAGGTTAAATAAAATAAATTATTAAAATTATTTTTACTTATGTCTTTTTACTTTTAAAAAATGGCTGGTTGAAGCCTGAGCAAGAGCAAGACCCTGTCTCTACGAAAAAAAATAGAAAAGAAATTAGCTGGAAAACTAAAAATATATACATAAAAAATTAGCTGGGCATGGTGGTGCATGCCTGTAGTCCCAGCTACTCGGGAGGCTGAGGCAGGAGGATTGCTTGAGCCCAGGAGTTTGAGATTGCTGTGAGCGAGGCTGACACCACGGCTCTCTAGCCTGGGCAACAGAGTGAGACTCTGTCTCCAAAAAAAAAAATAAATGGCTGGTCGAAAATTTAGAATTATATAGATGGTTCATATCAGATTTCTGATTTCTTCTTTTCTAATCTGAATGACTTTTTTTTTTTTTTTTGAGACAGGGTCTTATTCTGTCACCTGGGCTACAGAGCAGTGGCATCATCATAGCCCAAAGCAACCTCAAACCCCTGGGCTCCAGCAATCCTCCTGCCTCAGCCTCTCGAGCAGCTGGGACTATAGCTGCATGCCACCATGCCCAGCTAATTTTTCTATTTTTTGTAGAGACAGGGTCTCACTATGTTGCTCAGGCTGGTCTTTTTTTTTTTTTTTTTTGAGACAGAGTCTCACTCTTTTGCCCAGGCTAGAGTGCCGTGGTGTCAGCGTAGCTCACAGCAACCTCAAACTCCTGGGCTCAAGCAATTGTTCTGCCTCAGCCTCCCAAGTAGCTGGGACTACAGGCATGCTCCACCATGCCTGGCTAATTTTTTCTATATATTTTTAGTTGTCCAATTAATTTCTTTCTATTTTTAGTAGAGACGGGGTCTCGCTCTTGCTCAGGCTGGTTTCGAACTCCTGAGCTCAAACAATCTGCCCGCCTCGGCCTCCCACAGTGCTAGGATTACAGGCGTGAGCCACCGTGCCCAGCCCAGGCTGGTCTTAAACTTCTGGTTTCAAGTGATCCTCCTGCCTCAGCCCTCAAGGTGTTATAATTACAGGCATGAGTCACCTCGCCAGGCCCAGAGTAACTTTCACTTCATTTTCTTACCTAACTGCCCTGGCTATACCCTCTAGTACAGCATTAAAGAGATGTCATAAGAGCAGACATCCTTGTCTTGCGCCTCATCTTGGGGGAAAGCATCCCATCTTTCTCCAGTAAGTATGATGTTAGCTGTGGGTATTTCATAGATGCCCTTTATCAGGTTGAGGAGATTCCCTTCTATTCTATTCCAAGTTTGTTGAGTGTTTTTCTTTTTAATTTTTTTCAGAAATAGGATCTAATTCTGTCACCCAGGCTGGAGTGCAATGCCCTGATGATAGCTCACTGTAGCCTTGAATTCTTGGGCTTAAGTGATCCTCCTGCCTCAATCTCCCAAGTAGCTGGGACTATGGGTGCTTGCCACCACGCCTGGCTAATTTTTTTAAAAATTCTTTGTAGAGATGGGGTCTCCTATGTTGCTCAGGCTAGTCTTAAAGTCCTGGCCTCAAGTGATCCTCCTGCCTTAGCCTTCTAAAGTGCTGGGATTACAGGTGTGAGCCATCGTGTCCAGCCTCTGTTGAGTGTTTTTATCATGAGGGGCCTTGGATTTTGTCAAATGCTTTTTATGAGTCTGTAAGGTGATCATGTGGTTTTTGTCCTTTTATTCTACCAATATGATATATTATATTAACTGATTTTCAGATGTTAAACCAACCTTACATTTCTAGGATAAATCCCACCAGTGCATGGTACATAATTCTTTTTATATGTTGATGGACTCACTTTGCCAGTGTTTTATTGAGGGTTTTTATATCTGTATTCATAAGAGATATTGGTCTGGAGTCTTCTTTTCTTTGGTATTTCACATTAGATTTCTATTGCATGGTGTGGCTCTGATCTCTAATGTACTAGCTTTTTTACTGCCCTCTACTAACTCAAATATCAAAAGCTCAGTGGGATTACCTTGGCCAGGTCAAGCTGACGGACTTTGCTGGACACATTCTCAGCTAGGTTGCAGGTAAAGGTGATCATTCCAGCTAGCTGCTTTGCATCTCCCTCGATCAACTGCAGGTTGGGACTGGAGACACATTGTCAGCACATACATATCCACAGGGGCAGAGGGTAAGAGATGGAAGAATTTTTTTGCATATAGAGACTATGTCTTTTACTTCTTGTGTACCTCCCCACAACTCTTACCTCAGTTCCCTCTATGCACAGCTTTTTCTCAAGAGTGTTTTACTGTAACTCAGACCTATATTTAATAAAAAAAAGTCTAAAACTACTAAAGACATCCCTAAATAGGTACAGCCTAAGAATTAGAGAACAGATTCTCTCAATTGCTAAGTGAGCTTAAAATGCGCTAACCAACAATCTGAGAGGATGATGAGATCAAAGAGCAATTTTTATGACTAGTAAATACAGGAAGTCTATAAAAATGGTGGTTCTCAAACTTCAGCTGTGCATCAAAATCACCTGGTAACTTGTGACTGCCACACTAGAAAAAAAATTTTTTTCTTTGAGGCCACAGTGCTTTATTACAAAAATAGAATAAAAACTTCGAAAGCAAAATGATCCTTTCTAATTTAATGAAAAATTTGTTATTTTTTATTGTTTTCTGTTATATGCAATTAAATTGTCAATATTAATAGTAACAATAAGAACATCGACAAATAAGATTTTCACAAACCAACTGCAGGGTTTTACCCAGGGGGCCACCCGTCATGTAACCTGTATGCTACAGCACGGCAGCATGAGTTGCCTGTGCACCATGTAGTTCCCAAGGTAGACATGTGAGTTATATATTGTTCATGTGGTCCCAGGCTCAAAACTAGCATGAGTTAAATACAACTCACCATGGCAGTTAATGTGTCAAAATACATATTCCTGGACCCTACCCCCGGAGTTTCTGATTCAGTAAGTTTGGAGTGGGGGCCCAGAATTTGCATTTCTAACAAGTTTCCATGTGATGCTCCTATTGCTGATCCAAGGATTCTTTGGGAACCCCTGAAATATACCCTTAGATGTTCACTTTACCTTGAAGTAATGCTTATTTACATTTCAAAATCAACTAGCAGTTTTCAATAGGAAGTTAAGAAAAATGATAATTTGTCCAGTGGACCCTGTTGGAGTTTACAATAGCTCTTGCTGAGGTGTACAGACTCACCCCATTCGGTGGAGAGTGATCATCTTATTTTCAATGGTGTTTTGCTGTTCCAAAAGAGCATCCAGCTCTTTCTCTACCATTTTCTGAAACACAAAGAAACATCTTTTCATCAGAATGGTCAGAAGGAACCTTAAGAGTTATCTAACCCAACCACTTAGCTGAAGGGTGAATTTCATTTCAAATTTCTACTTTCCTTTTACTATATTCCCCTTGGATTTTAGCAGATAACACTTTGTTTTTGCACTTACCATATTGCATTATGGTTGTTACCTACATGTATCTTATTCCATCTAGCAGGTGAGCACCACAATGGGAGGGAGGAAATAAACTTTTATTCAGTATCATTAGCATAGCACCTACCACAGGAAGGCATTTACAATATATTGCTTAAAAAAATGACATTTTCAAAGTGGCAGTCACAAAAAAAAATCTCTTCTTGGTGCATAATCAGTACCCAGAGGGATAAATACAATTCTATCTCAGTCAAGCCATTTCCTGTGTTACCTCAATTTATGCAACCTGCTTATGTCTCACTTTTCTCATCTGTAAAAAAAAGGGATACCAATACATACCCCATAGGACTGTTGTGCAAGTCAAATGGGGTAACAGAAGTGCTTAGCATAGTATATAGCATATAGTTCAACAACAGCCATTAATATTAGCTATACATTTTTATTATTAATAAAATAGCCCATAGCCGGGCATGGTGGCATGCTACTCAGGTGGCTGATGCAGGAGGATCACTTGAGCCCAGGAGTTCAAGGCTGCAGTGAACTAAGACTGTACCACTACACTCCAGCCCGGGCAACAGAGAGCCTCTAAAAAATAACAGTAGGTAGCAGGCTGCGCTCCCCATGACCCAGCGCTTACTGGGATGTTCCTGCAGCCTGCCACTTTAAAATACATACATATATAAATAGCCCAGTAGGCTCCAGAGGGAAACTTCCCCCTGACAGTCATCAAATACAAATACATTACTGATATTGTTCTGTTTCTAAGAGTTCCTTAATTTTCCACCCAAAGTATTGATTGATTCAGTGAATACAAGCTTAGGACTGTTAAATCAAGATACTAAATTTTAAAACACATCTTGCTGAAAAACGTATCAGAAACTGCTAGAGTTGGTGCAAGTTAATATTTGAAAATATTCAAACCCAACTGACATTCTAAAGTGAATTCACAGCATCAGGTTGCCATGAAAAAGTGAAGGTGGCAGAAGGAAATCGAATTTTATGAAATGAAAGGAATCTTAGAATCTAGTCCACGCCCCTCATTTGACAGAATGAAGCGATGAAGTGACTTGTCCAAGATTAGACAGTTGTGCCTGAGTCTTAAAAGCTCCAACTTCGGCCGGGCGCGGTGGCTCACGCCTGTAATCCTAGCACTCTGGGAGGCTGAGGCGGGCGGATCGTTCTGAGCTCGGGAGTTCGAGACCAGCCTGAGCAAGAGCGAGACCCCCGTCTCTACCAAAAATAGAAAGAAATTAATTGGACAGCTAAAAATACATATAGAAAAAAAATTAGCCGGGCATGGTGGCACATGCCTGTAGTCCCGGCTACTCGGGAGGCTGAGACAGTAGGATTGCTTGAGCCCAGGAGTTTGAGGTTGCTGTGAGCTAAGCTGATGCCACGGCACTCACCCCAGGCAAGAGAGTGAGACTCTGCCTCAAAAAAAAAAAAAAAAAAAAGCTCCAACTTCTACCAAACTGTGCAGTTAACTCAAACGCATAAATCACACCCCTAAATCATTCCCCACAAGAGGAAGTCTTAAAATGTTTCAAGAGTTTATCTGCAGTGACCTCCCTCTTAAATGAGATAAGAGGATAAAAGTGTTTCGTAATTTTTAAATTGCTAAGGCAATGCAAGAGGCCAATTATTCTTATTTTGAAAACCAAGCGCTATGGCATAAACTCTCGGTGAAGAAACTAGAACTATGGGCCAGGGAAATCAATAGGGGGTTGACGGGAGAGGGTGTAGATCGCCCACGTATCCGGGAAAACAACGTTGGGCGCATCTGACCGAGTGCAGAGTTGACAGGCCTCCCCAAATACCCAGCTACATTCTCGCTTCTTTGTTTTCCCGCTTTTTTTGTTTCTCCCAGCAGAGAGCTTCCCACTGCCCGGATTTCCCAAGACTAAGGCTCCTATGCCCCCTGACCCTGAATCCCCCTAGAAAAACAAGAGGCTCAGCCCTCCCCACCTCCTCGCCGCAGAGCCGTTCGTACACAGCCTCCAGCTCCTGCAGCTCTGTCAGGGAGCGAATGAGCTCGGTGGAGATTTCGGAGCAGCGGCCACCTCCCACCCCCTCAGACGGCGAAGGCATCCCTGACAACTTTTGAGGGTCATCAACGTTCGCCATTCTTGGTTCCTGTTCGGCACTTCCGGGCCCGGGAGGCCCCTTAGTCGTTGGCGCGCTGCGTCCTTGGGGCTGCCCACAGAAATGCCCAACGAACTCTAGTGGTTTTTAAAAGTCTGCTTTTTAAAAACACTATCAATTTTCTATTTTCCTGGAAAAAGTAACGGTAATAATGTATGTTTAAATAATTTTCAATGCGTTATGGAAGCAAGCCGGAAGCCATTTAAAAAATTATATATTTTCTTCAGGCCCGGGTTGGGTAGCTTTTTCCGCCGCGCGCCACCGAAAGGCCCCTGTCTTGAGGCCTAATGGCGGACGCTGGGTTGGCGGTGGCTGTGGCTTAGACCTTGAGGGGACTCAGCATCCGTCTGATATCTACGTCATCCTTCACGCTGTAAGGTAAAGAAACGGCCTTGCGACTTCCCCGGGCCCGGGGAGGCGGAGAGTGGCCATGTAGAAGGGGGCGGCCCGAGACTTTGGGGTGGGGGAGCGTCTCAGGTAGTCTAGGCCTGAGAGGTCCGGGCAGGGGACGAGGAGATGCGGAAGAATGCTTGGAGTGGGAAAACGGCTTCCCGTCCCGCTTGCGTCCACAGGGTGGGAACGTGTCTTGGCTCAAAGTAAGGCTTGTCGAATTGCTTCGCTTTTGGGTCTTGGGTCCTCTGAGAGGGTGGAGGTGTGAGGAGTAGCCGGAGGGACGTCTCCCATTGGAGAGAGTAAATGGTACAGTGATGGAAAGATAGATCGTAAGTGTATTTAAGTGTAAATAACGGAAACAGTTTTTGGAGCCAAGACTGGTTTGAATTTGTGTTTTGGTAGTTGGGCAACTTGCTTCGTCTTCTGAACCTCCATTTTCTCATGTGCGAAATGTGGGACAGTAATATCTATCTTGGAGACTTTGCAGAGTTCAAATGCGATGGTGTTTCCTTGGAAGATGGAGAAGGGATGAAGTTAGCAATCACAGGCTTCTTATAGTAATCACAGAGGGGAGATAGACGTGGGGGAAGTTACAAAGCTTACCGAGTTTTGGCTGTTGATGGTTCTTGGTGTATTGTTCTTCTAGTACAGGACTGATTTTCCTTCAAAATGCAGCTTCCTCTATTACCCAAGATTAAAATATAACTGCAGAACCCGGGTCCTGCTAGGTTTGGGGAAAATGAATTCCAAGGGTTTGTAATGGATGGTATCAATTATAAAGGAACGGGAGGGTAGGCTGAGTTCTTTTCAGTCAGCTGTAAAGTATGAAAAATAACCTGGGGGGGAGCTGTTCATGGTTTCAGAAGTGGCTTTTGGTTTCCTGTTTGTCTTCTTGTTGGTCGTTTCTCCACTTTCAACCTCAGACCTTTTTCTTCATCTTTCCCTGTGATTCCAGAGAATCATTAAAGATGTTCCTTAGCTGCAAGTAGGACAATTTGTATCTGTCAGGAACTATTTCTTGTCACCTTGCTTTTGCCCAGCCCCAAAATGATTATTATTTATGAGAACATTTACTTACAATTCTCTCTTCTGGTTTAAGAACAAAATCAAATTTGCATGTTAATTACACATCAGTGACTTTGGATTTCTCAAGATTTCTTGCTTTTATTTCTTAAATAATACTGGGGAAAAACAATTCAGTTTATTTTTCAGCAGTAGCTGTAGAGGTGTAGTTTTGGATTAACTTTTGTGGCAGAGGCACCTCAGTTTGTGCTCTCCAGTGCTGTCTCCTGGGAAGGAATCCTTTTTTTGTGACTTTATGCTCAGTTAGGGAGACCTTCTGAAAAAGCGGGAATTCAGTTTTTGTTGTAGTTTTTGATGGTGAGTCGGTTTAAATTTTAAGCTTGAACCACTTGTCAAGTGGTTTGCATCTGATGCAAAGGAAAACTACACTAAAATACCATTTTTCATCTTTTAGATGAGCAAAGGTTGGAAGTGTTAATATCACCTTGGTTGTGGGGAAACGGATGTGCACGCATAGCTGGGCATGTAAATTGATAGTCCCTTTGAAAGGCAATTTGGCAGTATCTACCAAAGTTTCAAATATATGAACCTCTCAGTCCAGCAATTCCACTTCTAGGAATTAATCTTAGAGATCTACTCATGCATATATAAATGACCTACATAGAAGAGATTTTCTTTGCAGCGGCGTTCATGATAGCAAGAGATTAGAACAGCCTGTATATTCATCAGTAGGGTATTGGCTAAATGAATTACAATATGCCCATTCAGTGGAATACTCTGCAGCTGTAAAATAAAAATGAAAAAGCCCTTTGTTTATTACTATCATAAAATAGATAAAATGATAAAAAATAAGTTGCAGTATAGTGTGAGTATATAAAATCTAGTAGCCAACCTTTGGTTAAAAAGGGGTAATAAAATACCTACAAGCTGGGTGCAGTGGTGTGTGCCTAAAGTCCCAGCAACTGTGGAGGTTCAATTGGGAGGAAGAATCCCTTGAGCCTGGGAGTTTGATGCTAGCCTGGGCAACACAGACAGACCTTTGTCTCTTAAAAAGAAAACAAAACACAATAAAAATGTATGTTTTTACTTGTGTATGTTATGAAAAATATTTGGAAGGAAGGATATAATATAACTTGGTAAATTGATTCCCCTAGGGAGGACTGGATGGCTAGGAAATTGGTTGCAGGGAGCTTTGTGCTGTGCTTTTGAATTCGGAACCATGTAAATGTATAGGCCATCAGGGTACAAGTGAACACAGACCTATTTAGTTTTTGTGACAAAGACAAATAGGCAGTATTGCAATTAATGGTACAGATCCCAGCTTCCAACATTTTCACCACTTACTATGTGACTTTGGGCAGGTGAGCTTCGGTTTCCCTTCATAGAATTCTTGTGAGATTAAAGACAAGATACATGGCACAGTGCCCAGGCATGTAGAAGAAACTCTTAATTAAAAATATGTTGTTCCTAAATAGGCCTTACTCTGGTTCTGCTGACTTCAGCCAGAAGTGCCCATACAGAAATATCTGTTAAAATAAAAATTGCCCAGCTATTTTTCTGTTTTTATGTCTCTTTAGCTTCCTTTGACTTGGCACTGTTGATATAACCAAGGCCTGGAGTTCTGGGTGGCTCATTTTTGCCGCAACCATGTTCCTGTACAACTTGACCTTGCAGCGAGCCACTGGCATCAGCTTTGCCATTCATGGCAACTTTTCTGGTAAGTTCTCTAGTTAGTATCTTTCGGAAGTTAAGAGAATTAATACGTATTTTGCTTATCTCTTGTGGAGGAAATGTTTTCCATTTATGAGAAAACAATTAGTAAATGTGAACAGTCCACATCTGGCTTGTAATTTATGATATTTGGTGTTAAATTGAGGTGTATTATCTGTTACCTAATTTCAGGTGCATTTCATTGCTCACATTGTATAATCTTATCTCATGGTGCACATTTCTTGGCTACCAAGTTGTGTGCTTATTGCTGAGGCATAATGATATGTGTAAGATATGATCCGTGATCTCAAATTTGACATCAAGTTGGATAAAAAGAATGTCTAAAGGTATTTGTCAGGTTGAGAGAGTGGTTTTAAAAAGAGAATGTTGAGCCTTATTTGGTGCTTGAAGAGAGGAGGGAAAGTGCAGTTTAGGTGGGGAGTGCTGCTAGTGTAGAAACATTATTTACTGATGTTCGTTCACTACCCACTTTAGCTCATGGGTAGTAAGCTGGAGTGGTGGGGGATATTTTTGGACAGATGAAGATGAAGGTGTGAATTATGTGAAATTTCAAATACTGGACTAGGAAAAGAAATGTTAGGCAATATAGTTATTGAAAATGAGGTACTTATGTATATAAAATAAAAATTTTTCATGCCATTTGCAGATTTAACATTTGAATTAATCCCAAGTAATGCAGGAGGTTCGTGATTGTGTAGAATATTACATAATTTTATTGAAGTTCAAAGCTGAATACCTGTTGTATCTTAACTGAGCAGGAGCCTGACTAACCACACAGAATTCACATTTCATGTTGGCAGTATTTTCTCTGATCCTCATTAAAACTCTTACTGTGGGTTTGAGGGCTTCACTTAGGTAAGTTAGTTATTCTTTGCTACATTTTATGAAGGCAATGATATGTATAGTTGAATTTGAGGATTTGTAACTGACTTTATTATTTAATGTGGTGATTCTCAGCTGGAATTTGTATGAGAGGATTTTTGAAGGCTTTTTTTTTTTTTCTTAAGAGACAAGGTCTTACCCTGTCATTCTGGCTGCAGTGCAGTGGCCTAATCATAGCTCACTGTAACCTTGAACTCCTGGGATCAAGTTATCTTCCTGCCTCAGCCTAAGGACTGAGGCATATGCCACCATGCCTAGTTAATGAAAACATTTTTTTTGTAGAGACAAGGTCTTGCTATGTTGCCCAGGCTGGTCTCAAACTCCTGACTACAAGTGATCATCCTGCCTCAGCCTCCCAAAGTGCTGGGATTACAGGTGTGAGCCACCGAGCCTGGCCTTTTAAAATATTACTAATTTTAGCCTTCAGATTCCTTTTCCAATTCAAACTTCCTTTTTTTCTAAAGTTATAGAAAACATTTTTTTCTTAAGCATTACAGAACATTGTAATTTATATAATACTTTACATTTTCCAAAGCACTTGGGAGTACTTGATCTTATCTGATCTCCAAAGAACCTTTGGAAAGTAAGGTGGCCTAATAAGTAGTGGCATTTTACAAACGAGAATGGATTGCGATGGATAGTGGGTGGAATATCAGATAGGATAGGAAGACAGTTAGGCATTAGATAATGAAAACCTGGACCACGGCAGTGGGACTAGAAAGTGAAGGATATGAGTTTCCAGCCTGGCTGGCAGAGAAAATAACAGTAACAGTAGGTTAGTTGAGACCAGAGGGGGACTTTGTAGAAGGAAGAACTTACTTAAATATTTTAGGTTAACGACAACTCATCCAGGTGTAATTACGTAGCAGGCAGGAAGAGATGGGGACAAAGTTGCCTGTTAGGCATTTGGAAATGTTGATTGCAGTTAAGAAAGTGAACTTCTTAGGAGTTTAGAAATAGCAGAGCATATATTGGATAGTAGCTTCAGAAGTTCTTTGAGACACTTTATCAAACTGCATAGAAGGTTAAATGATTTCGTGGAACAGTAGCCTTAAAGATGGACTGGAAAGAGTCTATGGAAAATTTTAATCTTAGGAAGTTGCTCTATATTATACACTAATACCATTTACAGGCAATTCCCAATTAGCAGATTGATGGCAAATCTTAGAAAAATAAAAAGGAGTTTTTTTAAAAAAGTAACTTGTGTGGGCTTGGCGCAGTGTCTTGCACTTGTAATCCCAGTACTTTGGGTGGCCAAGGCGGGAGGATTGCTTGAGGACAGGAGTTTGAGACTAGCCTGGACAATGTAGGGAGACTCCATCTCTACAAGAAAATAAAAAAGTTAGTTAGGTGTGGTGGTGCATTCCTGTAGTCCCAGCTGCTTGGGAGGCTGAGGTGGGAGGATTGCTTGAGCCAGGACTTTGAGGCTGCAGTGAGTTATGATGGGGCCATTGCACTCCATCCTGGGCTACAGAGTGAGACCCTGTCTCAAAAAATAAATAATTAAAAGTAACTTGTGTAACCATTTTTAAAGTTTTCTTTGACACTACTTTTGTTAGATCATTTCATTTCTAGGAAAAATGCTTTTTCAAATAAAATAAGTTAACTTAAAGCACTGGGCCCCCAACTTGGTGAATAATCTTCAGTAGCATTTCTGTCTATCCAGGTTACTTTTTAGACTAGCTCTGGTTGTTTATGATCTTTATTTTTTGGTGATCTAGGAACCAAACAACAAGAAATTGTTGTTTCTCGTGGGAAGATCTTGGAGCTGCTTCGCCCAGACCCCAATACTGGCAAAGTACATACCCTTCTCACTGTGGAAGTATTTGGTGTTATCCGGTCACTTATGGCCTTTAGGCTGACAGGTGGCACCAAAGACTACATTGTAGTTGGCAGTGACTCTGGACGAATCGTTATCTTGGAATACCAGCCATCTAAGAATATGTTTGAGAAAATTCACCAAGAAACCTTTGGCAAGAGTGGATGCCGCCGTATCGTTCCTGGCCAGTTCTTAGCTGTGGATCCCAAAGGGCGAGCTGTTATGATTAGTGAGTGACTTGCTATACTTGCTCTATTGAGTACATCTCTTATAAGTGCTCAGTTTAGGATAACAATGCTGTGATCTTGGCAGTGTGCCAGTGCATCACTTACATGGGTAAAAAAGTTTAGCATCATATTCTGATTTACTCCAGGTTTGAAGTTGCATTTCCTTTAAAAATAATGGAAAAGGTTTTAATGCACCTTTTTTTACTTCCCGTTTAATTGGAAATAGGGTTTTTTTTTCCAATTTCTTACTTCATCTGTAGTGAAAAGGCTACGGTGAAATGATCTTACGGTATTAGACGGTGAATATGGTTGCCTTCATCAGCCTGAAGTGATGATTCACATTCATGTCTCTTCTCTGATACATTCTTGAAGAAACTTTTGTGTATCTGATCGGCCTCTAGAGGGCAGCCCTCTCTGAGCAGTCACAAAACCGTTAGGTATAATTCAAAGAATAAAGCTAACAAATTTATGAATTATTGTTTAGTTTTTCAATAACCTTCAATCTAGGACACATTAAAAATTTTGAAGAGTTAATGGAATATTAAGATCCCTACTGGAAGGAGGGGGCCAAAATTATGCTATTATTTATTCTGAGGATAGAGAACAGAATCCTGATTTACTACACTTCTAGAGTTAGTGTTGTCTGTTAATAAGAACAGTGATTTTTTAAAAATAATCACGATGTGAATCTAGCTGTTCTGTAAATCTCTCCTTTCATTATCTGGAAATTTCCTTTGACTACAGGTGCCATTGAGAAACAGAAACTGGTGTATATCTTGAACAGAGATGCTGCAGCCCGACTTACCATTTCATCTCCTCTGGAAGCCCACAAAGCGAACACTTTAGTTTATCATGTAGTTGGAGTAGATGTGGGATTTGAAAATCCAATGTTTGCTTGCCTGGAAATGGATTATGAGGTAATGGGGACTATGTCTTTTTCTTTGGATTTCTTTCGGTCACCTGATTGTTTTCCTAAGATTGTTTTCTTCCTTGTGCATCTCTTAAATCTGTCCTGCTAGCAGATCTTTCCCATATTCCAAATGCCTTACTGAAATTCTTTGGAGTGTTTCAGAGCTTAACTAACTGACGACATAACCTTTGCTCAGACTTATGTAATCTCCCTGTGGAAAACAAGGTATTGGGAAAAGATGCATGAAAAAGGCAAAGCTATATTTGGGGTATTTTTTTCACAGGGAAGTAATGAAAATCAGAACTTACCATTCTTTGTCTTGAGTGGAAAGCAGTATCCTCTAGTAGAGGGATCCCTGGTCCAGAATTTGGAGATTTGGGTTTTTGTTTTAGCTCTGTCAGTTTCTAGTAGCATAAGCTTGTCCAAACCATTTGGCATCTGTGGACCTCTGTTTCCTTGTTGGTAAAATGGAGGAGTCCTGATGTCCTTTCCAGATCTAAAAGTTCTTTGATTTCATGCTGCTGTTTAATCTTTGTGCCACTTTTCTCCTCTGTAGGAAGCAGACAATGATCCAACAGGAGAAGCAGCAGCAAATACCCAGCAGACACTTACTTTCTATGAGCTAGACCTTGGTTTAAATCACGTGGTCCGAAAATACAGTGAACCTTTGGAGGAACATGGCAACTTCCTTATTACAGGTACTTTTCTCTCAGAGCTGCTACCTGTACCATTTTACTTGGTCCATTTTATGCCCAAACTTATAGGTTTTACTTAATAGGGTTTGGAAATTTATCCATTTGTAGTAAACCTGAGTACCTGTGTATCTTTGGAGAGTTTAGAAGTTAATGTGGAGTGATAAAAAAGTATTGTGTCGGCTGGATGCAGTATCTCACACCCGTAATCCCAGCTCTTGGGGATGCTGAGATGGGAGAATTACTTGAGGTTAGGAGTTGGAGACCAGCCTGGGCAACATAGCAAGACCCCATCTCTACATAATAGTTAAAACAATAAGCCAAGTACAGTAGTATATATTTGTAGTCCTAGCTACTTGAGAGGCTGAGACAGGAGGATTGCTTGAGCACAGGAGTTGGAGGTTGCAGTGAGCTGTGATGATACCACTGCATGCACTCCAGCCTGGGCAACAGAGCGAGACCCTATCTCAAAAAAAAGTGTTGTGTGAATAAAGTACCTAGCTCCTTAGTAACTCTTACTGTAATGGGGGCAGGGAGGAAAGGATGAGGAGAGCAGTCACCTTGGATAGCGATTATTATTAGTTGCTGTGATAATTTGGCTGTAGTCAGTCTTTCCCTCTCATCTGAACGTAGTTCTTGGAAAAGACAAATGAAATTGACAAACTCAACAAGATAAAACTGCATGTCTGTGCATTTGAAAACTTAGATGAAATAGAAGTATTTTTGAAAACCATTATCAGGTTAATTTCTTTTTGGAACAATTTTGGTAACAGTAAGACATTAACCTGATAGACCAACATCCGTTAAAGAAATTGGAGCAGTACTTAAAAATCTTTCCCCCAAGGCCAGGCTTGGTGGCTCATGCATGTAATCCTAGTACTTTAGGAGGTCGAGGTGGGAAGATTGCTTGAGCTCAGGAGTTTGAGACCAGCCTGAGCAAGAGCAAGACCCTGTGTCTAGTAAAAATAGAAAAAATTAGCTGGGCAACTGAAAATAAACTAGCCGGCTGTGGTAGTACGTGCCTGTAGTCCCAGCTACTCAGGAGGCTGACGCAGAAGGATCGCTTGAGCCCAGGAGTTTGAGGTTGCTGTGAGCAAGGCTGACACCATGGCACTCTAGCCCGGGCAACAGAGCGAGACTCTATCTCAAAAAAAGAAATCTCTCCCCCAAAAGATTTAAGGTCTAGGATTTTCAGGGCACTTTTATTATCTTGTTGAAGGGTATGTAGTCTGTTTTAAAACATATTTCTCCGGAGACTAGAAAGAATAACAGTCTGCTGTTCTTATTTATTAGTTTAATAAGACTTCAATACCAAAACTGGAGAGGGGTAGTAACAAGAAAAATTTGCAACTAGTTAATACTTAGGATTATAGATAGAAAAATCTAACATTTTAGCAAATCAAATTAGATAGTATTTTAAATGCACATAGCTAAGTAAGATTTTTGGAGGAGCTCAAAGATTGTTCACCATTAGAAAGTCAATGTCACTTTAATTCATTATATTAAAAGACTAAAGGTGGACAACTATGTTTGTGGTCATCTACATTTCAGCAGACTTGGGGAAGACAGTGATCCAATTCTTTCTATTTTGGATCAATTGCATTTGATGTCTAAAATGAAATATGTCTGTTGTTTGGGAGGATTTTGGAGAATAATATAAGACAGCACTTGTTTTTATAAGGGCTTCATTATTCAACCAATTTTTATTGAGCCTCTGTAATCAATATGTGCCAAGTCAGTCTACTGGGTCCTGGGACCTCAGTGGTGAAAAATTAGATGTGGTACCTCTGTTTGTGCAAGATCGAGTCTAGTGGTAAATAAAGATAAATAACAAAGAAATTACTGGAGACTGTCAAATGCCATGATAGCATACAGAAGGAGTCTCTAACCCAGGGAAAGGAAGGTGCTCTCTAAGCTGAGACCTGAGGACTAGTTAGGAGTTAGCTAGGTACAGTACCTAGCACACTACCTTCATCAAGTTGTGCTGAAGGAGGCAAGGAGTTGGGAGCTAAAGTAGTTCATGATTATGTGAAGTCACTGCTAAGTTTTGTTTTCTCTGACAGTTCCAGGAGGGTCAGATGGTCCGAGTGGAGTGCTGATCTGCTCTGAAAACTATATTACTTACAAGAACTTTGGTGACCAACCAGATATCCGCTGTCCAATTCCTAGGAGACGGGTAAGGTCTTTGCCACGAGAGGGGGAGATACTCCATTTTGTGAAATGAATTTAATTTTCGTAATTACAGTGTAGTCTCTTAGTTTCTCTGTTGTCAAGTTTTAGTTTTTTATACATGTTATTTTTAATAAAACTAGTAAAATATTTTAGTAAAAGCAAAACACATTTTGTGAGAAAGGGAATTAAAAACTAGCACAATTTCCATTTCAAAGGAACCTCTGGACAATTATCAGTTTGAAATTCCTGAAGGTTTCTAATTTGGAGAAGCCAGGCATATTTGTTGGTGATAGATGTCTTTTATTCTGTTTGTCTTTTGTTTTTTTCCCCCTTTCCTTCAGTGTTTTATTTTGAAAAATACCAACATACAGGAAATTTAAAAATAATAGTACAGTTGAATTCGTGTGTGCTCATCACTTGGAGTCATTTTTAATGTTTTGCTCCATTTACCTTTTCTTTCTCTTGATATATCTATATACCTTTTCTAGGCTAAGCAATTGAAAAGAAATTGCAGGCATCATGATACTTAAGTAGCTCTTAAGATGTGGTTCCTGAGAATAAGGACATTTTCCTATAAAACCACACTGCCAATATCACACCCGAGATATTTAACATTTTGTGTAATACACTTACGTATAGTTCATGTTTACATTTCTCTCATTGTCCCAGAAAAGTTCCTTTATAATCTGCCTTTAGTCTCTTTAATTTAGGATATACCTCTCTCACCTTTTTTTCGTCTTAGTATGTTGATTGTTTTTAAGAGGCTGGGCTAATTTTCTTGTAGTCTCTCCACACAGTCTGTTTCCTCATGATTATATCCAGGTTAATATTTTCAGTAGAATTATGACATAGATAGTGGTAGATATTTCCCACTATATCACATTATGCATACATAGTGTTGGTTTATCTCATTGGGACAACTAAATTGGTCACTTTGTTAAGGTGGTGTCTGTCTACTCTTCATTGTAAAGGTACTTTTTTGTAATTGGTATGGGATCTGATGGTGGTTTTAATTCTTTATTAAAAAATTTTTTTGTAGAGATGGGATCTCTCTATGCTGCCCAGGCTGGTCGTTCTGGCTGTAAGCGACTTTCCCACGTCAGCCTCCCCAAGTGCTGGGATTACAGGCATACGAGCCACTGCGCCCAGACCCAGGGTGGCTTGGATGGTAGTGTTGTGGATCACAGCCTGAAATGATGACTCTCTTAAATTTCATGTCTCTTCTCCGACATTTTTCTGTGGAGATTTTGCCTTATCGATCTGATCAGGCTGTAGAGTAGAGTTGTGACTCTTTTTTGGTTACCCCATTTATATATTTATAGCACACAAGCTACTGTGTTGTAGTACTGTGGCTGGCAGGCTGCTCTGGGTGAGCAAGGATTGTGCCTCTGGGCTTTGTCTAGAACTAAGAAGTACCCATTTCTAAGACGTTGATTTTGTATTTGACTTTGCTAGAATGACCTGGATGACCCTGAAAGAGGAATGATTTTTGTCTGCTCTGCCACCCATAAGACCAAATCGATGTTCTTCTTTCTGGCCCAAACTGAGCAGGGAGATATTTTCAAGATCACTTTGGAGACAGATGAAGATATGGTAAGTAGACCATGGATGGAGGCGGAAAATGAAAAAACCCATTTGTTGTGGTTAGTTCAGTTTAATAAACATTCCTACAATTTTATATATATATATATTTTTTTTTTATGGGAGGGAGGAATTGTGAGGTTTTTTTTTTTGGTGGTGGCGGGGAGGGAGATGGAGTCCTCTTCTGTCACCTAGGCTACAGTGCTAACTGCTGGGCTCAAGTGATCCTCCTGCTCGCTGGGATTACAGGCATTTGCTACCATGCCGGGCTGATTTTTCTATTTTCAGTAGAGATGAGGTCTTGCTCTTGCTCAGGCTGGTCTTGATCTCCTGACCTCAAGTAGTCTTTCTGCCTTGGGCTTCCAGATAGAGTGCTAGGATTACAGGTGTGAGCTGCCATGCCTGGCCCATTCCTACAATTTTAATAGAATTAAATAACCTTATTTTAAAAACTGATGTTTGTATGTACATTTAAGGTTTACAAAGCTGTTTTGCAAACCATTTATCCAGTACAACTACTCCCTGAGATGAGATAGAGAACAGTTAACATGTTACAAGTTAAAATAATGGAAACTTAGAAAGTGGTTGCTGTTGGGACTGGTACATGAATACAGGTTTTCTCTTGTCTCGTTAACAAATTCCTGGTCTGGTAACCTTATGTACAATATGAGACTGGTAATGCCACTTCTAGTAATTAGTTTCAGGTGGTAATAATTGGTGTGCCTAAGAAGAGAAAGCTCTCCATTTCTACTGAAAACTGGCAATATACATGATCTGTTACTTCTTTCATCCTATGGAGGAGCTCTGAACAGTTGGTCTATTTCTTAGATAGCTATTTTGGTCAGGAATTGACAAACATTTTTTAAAGATCAGATAGTAAAGATTTGCAGTTTTTGTGGACCACGTAGTCTCTGTCTCAACTCCTCAGCTCTGCCACTGTAGCACAAAAGTAGCCATAGACAGTATGTAAATACGTAGGCATGGCTGGCCTACGGGAACTAGTTTACTGACTGAGCCCTGGTTTAGACATGAAGTACTTTATTTGCTACTCAGCTTATGCTGTCTCATAATAATACTGGGCTCACTTTCATGGCTTTACTTCACTTGCCTGTGTTCTAGAATCTTTATTCTTTTCTCTCCAGGTTACTGAGATCCGGCTCAAATATTTTGATACCGTGCCTGTTGCTGCTGCCATGTGTGTGCTTAAAACAGGCTTCCTTTTTGTAGCATCAGAATTTGGAAACCAGTGAGTAATCCTTTTATTACTCTAGTTTACCCTAGTTACTATAAAAGTTGGCAGGAGGGAGGTGTGGCTTGAAGGCTTGGGGAGTTTTTCACAAGAATATTTTAGTTTTTTCAAAGCAAAATTTTGCTCTCCTTTTCCCTTTGCATTTTTTCTCTTTCTTTTTTATGTTTTATCTTTTTTTTTTTTTTTTATTGCAGCTGCTAACTAACCAGTCTTTGTTATCTTCCTTTAGTGGTTTGAGTCAATTCCTCTGTGGGTATCTGCAAAGGTATCTTTAGAAGTGATGTCTCTCCTGAGCTTTTTGCTGGGCATTTCGTTGAATAAATATTTATTGAGCTACTTAACATTAAGGAGATGTTCCAGAAGCACTTCACTAGTACATATGTAAAGTTGAAGCATATTGTCACCCATACCTGCCCACCCGCATCACCAATCCTCCCATCATTATTTCTGTTAATTACTAATGGGCCAGTTCTAGCAACTAAAATATAAAATCTCAATCTTTTTTTTTTTTTTGCCCTCCACCACTTTCATTTAAGTGCTAAATTGTTTTTACTTCTGTATCTTTTTGTTGTGATGCTAATCTGCACTAGTTCATTAGTTCACTTTTTTCATTTCATTGCCTTTCCTGCAAAACAGCCTTTAGGGAGTCATTTCATCAAGCAGACAAGATACAACCTTGATGAAATAATTTTCTCTATCCCTGTGTTACAATCTTAAATGGCTTTTCATTGCCAAATGGAAGAAATCTCAACGGCAGCCTTGAATTTAAGACCAGTGTCTGAGACTCCGCATTACTTAAATGAGATAAGATGACATGGTTTTGTCAGTAGCTGCTAAAGTATAGGCAAACCACTTTACTAATCTAATGCTGAGTGAGATACTGTCTAGGAGTCTGTGCCATTTCTGCCTTGTCTCCATCTGTTCCCCCATTCTTAAACGTGCCTTTTGCTCCTCAGTGGCTTTGTTCCTACTCTTCCTGTATTTCCTTTTTGCCTGGTTTTACCTGGTTGCCCTTTTCACATTTAGCCTGTTATGTCTATTTTCACCCATTTCTAATTTTTCAGTTTTTTTAATAAGAGGAATTTTTTTTTTTTTTTTTTTTTTGATGCAGAGTCTTGCTCTGTTCCTGGGCTAGGGTACCGTGGTGTCAGCCTAGCTAACAGCAACCTCAAACTCCTGGGCTCAAGTGATCCTCCTGCCTTAGCCTCCCGAGTAGCTGGGACTACAGGCGTGCGTCACCACGACTGGCTAATTTTTTCTATTTTAGTTGTCTGGCTAATTTTTCTTTCTTTCTTTTTTTTTATTTTAGCATATTATGGGGGTACAGATATTTAGGTTATATATGTTGCCCTCCCCGCCCCCCCCCCACTAATTTCTTTTTATTAGTGACGGGGTCTTGCTCTTACTAGGCTAGTCTCAAACTCCTGACCTCAAGCGATCCTCCTGCCTTGGCCTCCCAGAGTGCAGGATTACAGGCGTGAGCCACCACACCCAGCCCGAGGAATTTTTGTGTATGCAAACAAATGTCACTTCTAATCCTTCTATTCAAATATAACATTTTTTTCTGTAGTTTTTCTGTTTGTATTTAAATGTTTTTATAAATAATTATGTACCATTTTGTAACCTTTTTTTTACACTGTAATATAAATATCTCTACCAATAAATACAGTATCTTTTTTTTTTTGGCAGCATGTTTTTTCTCTTGCTTTGTTTATTGTGGTAAAATATATATATATAACAAAATTTGCCATTTTAACCATTTTTAAGTGTTCAACTCAGTGGCATTAATTACATTTACAGTGTTTCGCATGCAACCATTGCAACCATCTTTCCAAAACTTTTTCATCATCCCAGACAGAAACTCTGTACTTATTAAGCAATAACTTTATATTCCCCTTCCCTCTGGTAACCTCTAATTTGTTTTCTGTCCCTATGAATTTGCCTATTTAAACATTTCATATAAATGGTATCATACAGTATTTATTCTTTTGTCTCTGGCTCATTTTACTGAGTGTAATATTTTCAACGTTCATCTTTTATTAGTGGATATCAGAACTTTATTTTCTTTATGACTAATTGCGTGTGTGTGTGTGTGTGTGTGTGTGTGTGTGTACACACACCACATTTTGTTTATCCATTCTTCTGTTGATGGGAATTTGGGTTGTTTTTACCCTTTCACTATTGGGAATAATGCTGCAGTGGACATTTCTGTGCACATATCTGCTTAAGTCCCTATTTTTAATTTTTTGAGTATACACCTAGGAGTGAAATTGCTGGGTCATATGGTAATTTTGTGTTTAACTTGTTGAGGAGGCACTAAACTTTTTCACAGCAGCTGCATCATTTTTACATTCCCAACAGCAGTATATGAGAGTTCCAATTTCTCCCAACACTTGTTTTTTTCCACTTTTTTGATCATAGCCATCCTAGTAGGTATGAAGTATCTCATTGTGGTTTTTGGGTTGCATTTCCCTAATGATTAATGATGTTGGTTGAGCTTTTTTTTTTTTTTTTTTTTTTTTAAATTAGAGATAGGGTCTTGCTCTGTTGCCCAGGCTGGAGTGTAGTGGTGCTATTGTACCTCACTGCAGCCTCAAACTCTGGGGCTCAAGGGATCCTCCTGCCTTAGCCTCCCAAGTAGTTAGGATTACAGGTGCATGCCACCATGCCCAGCTAATTTTTAAAAATTTTTTGTAGAGATGGGGTCTTGCTATGTTTCCCAGGCTGGTCAGGAGTTTGAAGCTTGCCTGGAACTCCAGGCCTCAAGTGATCCTCCCGCCTTGGCCTCCCGAAGTGCTGGGATTACAGGCATGAGTCACTGTACCTGGCCTCCTTGAATTGTCTTGAACAAATTCCAGCTAACATGCTTCATCATCAAACCTAAAATTAGTAACAGTAATATCTAATCGCTCTTGCATTATGTCCATGTCAAATGTTGTCTTTAGACAGAACATGTTAACTAAAGTTTCTCTTCTCTGCTTCTCCCCAGTTACTTATATCAAATTGCACATCTTGGAGATGATGATGAAGAACCTGAGTTTTCATCTGCCATGCCTCTGGAAGAAGGGGACACATTCTTCTTTCAGCCAAGACCACTCAAAAACCTTGTGCTGGTTGATGAGTTGGACAGCCTCTCTCCCATTCTGTTTTGCCAGGTGTGAGCCTTTCCAGTCACCTCCATGATGACCAGTGCCAGCCAACCGATTTGGTTTATTTATTTTTAATTTAATTTTTATTTTTAAATTTTTTCCCTTATGAGTCATTTGGGAATGACCAGCTGATTTTGAATCTAAAGTTGAATGAGTTTAAAATTTTCTTCCAGTTCAATTAAGGTCTAGTCTATGAAACAGGTTTGTTAGTGTATCTGTGAACTCCCCAGTGTGTAAAGGTGAAGCAGTTAGAGGTAAAAGTTTGGGCACTAAAAACAATAAATCCTTGTGCTTTTTTTAAAATTATAAAACTTACATTTAGTGTAAAAGTTCAAACCATGGAAAAGGTGAAAGATAAAAGTCCTCCCGTCAGTCTTCTCAACCCTCAGCTCCATTGAGGCCACTGCTATTAACAAATTCTTGTGCTTGCATTTTCTCTGCATCTGCAATTATTTATATGTTTGTATGTGTTGTCGTTTTTCTTTTTAAAGTAAGTGGGTTCATACACTGTACAGTATTCTGAACTTGACCTTTTATCACTTCATGGTCTAGTTATAGCTGTATGCATTTCTTTTTGTTTTCTTTCTCTCTCTCCCTCTTTTTCTCTTTCTCTCTCTCTCTCATTTTTTTGAGACAGTCTCAATTTGTTGTCTGGGTTAGAGTGCCATGGCATCAGCCTAGCTCACAGCAACCTCAAACTCCTGGGCTCAAGTGATCCTCCTGCCTCAGCCTCCTGAGTAGCTGGGACTACAGGTGCTGTTCCACTACGGCCGGCTAATGTTTTCTATTTTCAGTAGAGATGGGGGTCTCGCTCTTGCTTAGGCTGGTCTTGAACTCCTGACCCCAAGTGATCCTCCTGCCTCAGCCTCCCAGAGTGCTAGGATTACAGGTGTGAGCCACCATGCCCGGCCTTCTATCTTTCTTTTTATAAATGGAGACAGAGTCTTGCTCTGTGGCCAAGGCTGGAATGCAGTGCCATGATCGTAGCTCACTGCAGTGTTCATCCTGCGCTCAGGTGATCCTCCTGCCTCTGCCTTCTGAGTAGCTGGGACTGCAGGTGTGTGCCACCATGCCCAGCTGTGTATCTATGTCCTTTATTAAGCCTTCATAAATAACAAAATGATGTATTTAAAATGGGCGCATTAATTTTTTTTAAGAGGGCAGTGTGAAGGCCATATACATTCAGCACTCACATGCTTGTCTGTGTTACTGCTCTACAAAAGGTTAAGAATTTTTGTTTGAACTGTCCCATTTGCCAAAACTACAATACAAATGATTCACCTCTTTTCATATATTGGTCAAGACATAATTGTACTTCAAAGCACCCAGATGTCTGGGATACCAATATGAGAATACATGGCTTTGCCATTTGGTGGCTGAATAGCTAGGTACAGAATTACCCAGTAGCTGGTCAGCTACATCATGGGGCCATCCATAGATAGGGCAGCTGTGATTCTGTGCAGTTTAATGAATGGCAGGTGTAAGAAATATAATTTCACAGTGGTAATGAGGGTAAATGGTAACTGGAAGTGTCTACAAAATTAAATGTGATAGGAATAAATGTTTTCTATTGGTGACAAAGTCACGGGTACTGATAATGTAGTTTGTTACCTGTATATATTTATATTTTTTCTTTTGGTGCTTTTTTTTTTTTGAGACAGAGTCTCACTCTGTTGCCAGGACTAGGGTACTGTGGTGTCAGTCTAGCTCATAGCAACCTCAAACTCCTGGGCTCAAGCAGTCCTCCTGCCTCAGCCTCCCAAGTAGCTGGGACTATAGGCGTGCACCAGTATGCCTGCCTATCTAATTTTTTCTATTTTTAGTTGTCCAGCTAATTTCTTTCCATTTTTAGTAGAGATGGGGTCTGGCTCTTGCTGAGGTTGGTCTCGAACTCCTGCCCTCAAGCAGTCCTCCCGCCTGGGCCTCCCAGAGTGCTAGGATGACAGGCGTGAGCCACCACGCCTTGCCTTCTTTTGGTTCTATTCCTTGGATTGAATATTACCGATGTTTTTAATTGGAGGGGAATGTTCAATTTCAATTGGAGGTTTATTTCACTAAATATAAAAGTTCCTTTGCTAACTTAGGAACTGATTTAAGTTGATTTTTTTGTTGGAACAAGTTGTTGCTTCAAACTGGTTTCCTTTTTTTAACATTGGGGCTTTTTCTCTTTATATCTGAGGGCCAGTAGCCAGTATATAGGCTGAAAAGTAATTTGTCCCCAGAGAATCAGTTGTGTTGGAAAACTTAGCAGTGGTAGACATTTTTTTCTCCTTTTTCTCTGTGCAGATAGCAGATCTGGCCAATGAAGATACTCCACAGCTGTATGTGGCCTGTGGTAGGGGACCCAGATCATCTTTGAGAGTCCTAAGGCATGGACTTGAGGTAAGACTGGAGTTTGTAGATAATCTGCAGGGTTTGGAGGAAAGCACTGATGAAGCTGAAGTTTATGGCTTTACTCTGATGTAGTCAAAGAAAGAGTTAATGTATCTATGAAAAAGTATATTCTTCCTCCTCTGTTTCCCTAAAGTTTGCACTTAGACTTCCTGTTCCTTAGCTTGTTATCGTGATAACTCCAGGCTCACTAGCCATGACACAGAGGCTAAAAAATCTACATGGAACAATTCACTCTTTCTCGTCTTAGTCTTTTTTTTTTTTTTTTTTTTTTTTTTGAGACAGGGTCTTGCTGTTTCCCCCAGGCGGAGTACAGTGGCAGGATCGTAGCTTACTGTAACTTTGAACTCCTGGGCTAAAGGGATCCTCATAACTCAGCCTCCCTAGTAGCTAGGACTATAGACATGTGCCACCATGCATGGCTATTTATTTTATTTTTTGTAGAGACGGAGTTTCGCTATATTGCCCAGGCTAGTCTCAAACTCCTGATTCTTCTGCCTTGGCTTCCCAAAGTGTTGAGATTATAGGCATGAGCCACCATACCCAGCCTAGTCTTAGTCTTTATTCAGAGTTTTTAGATAGTTAATAATGATGGGTGTATATTTTTGTATGTTACTAAGTTTATTTTTTATCACTATATGCTCTTAAGTAGCATCATTTCTAATGTTTCTGTGATATTTTGCCAAAGTGGATTTATTAGAATTTATTTAGTGAATCTTTTATTATTGGACCTCCTAAGTGATAGTGAGACTCAAAATTATCTTCTGAAATCCCACATCCTCCTCTTAACATAGTTCTATGGTGTTGATACCTTCTAGCAACGCCCTTGGCTTTGATTTTGTTAAGAGTAAAATAAAATTTCCTGTAACAATTTGTTTTCAGAGCTTGGGATTGTGAAAGTGCAGCTCTCAAGAGTCCCACTGCCTGTTTTTATAAGTTTTTATTAGAAACACAGATAAGATGACCTTGGTTTTGAAATCTGGCTCTACCACTTAATAGCTGTTACCAAGCTTTTAGTTAGACATTATTATTAATACTTATTAATAATGTCTTAATGGACGTTATTAAGTCCATTTTACATTTTCTTCTATAAAATGGACTTAGTGTACCTGCCTTAAAGGATCATGTGAATTAAATGAGGTGATGCATATGAAGCATTTAGCATAAGATATGGCATGAAGTGTTAAATGTTAGCTACTAATACTGTTATTTCAGGGAATTTGAAGATTTTTGACTCTTCCAACATATTTATCGGTTCACCAAATTTTCAATGCCTGGACCCAATTTAGATCCATAATTCTGAATTATTTAGTTACTTACTACTCATTGGATCCTAATGAACATCTGACGAAAACTAACACTTTCTGCAAAATACGCATATATGCATTAACAAAATTTGTGTATAGTGTAAGAGATTAAGAATCATCATTTTTTAGTTTCCTGCCACCTCACCCCTTCAAATCTATAAACAAATCTTTGTTGTTTATAAAAATATTTTTAAATTGTTGAACATTGCCTTGTTCCTGTAAGTCTTTTGGGCCTTATTCTCTGGCCAGATCATGGTCTCAGCTGAGCAGGGTGACTGTCAGTTTTATATTTGGTGTAGAGTGTAGCATACTTGACATACTGTATTAATGATAATGTACTTAGGTCTTCCTGTTATTGTTATGTCCATCAACTAAGAAAAGGGTAATGTCTTCCTTGAATAAACTTGAGTTCTTTCTATAAAATGTGGTTACATGCTATGATATAGTAAGTGGTTTAATTTATTATCTCTAAATAATGTAAGTACATTAATAATCTTTATTTTAGATTGGTTCAATATTTACCAAAAAATTGCAAGAATTCAATTCAGAGTGTTCCCATATAACCCACATGTAGTTTCTCCCTCTAGATCATTTTGTATTCATCTTAAGATACTTTATTTGCTCTCAGGTTTGAAAATCTGTAGATCATTTAGAGGATTATTGACTCTGATCATAAGGAGCCTAAAAATCTAATAGTAAAAAGACAAAATAATTATTTCCGTACGAGATGGTGATTAACTTCTGTGATTGCTTATAGGAGGGAGAAATGACTGCCAGCCAAGGGAATGTTTTTCCTAAAGGATGTATAACAGCATTCAAATTGGTCCAGATGGGATTTGGCTTTTTGGGACCCTAATTTGGATGGCTTATTACATTCCCAGTGGTTACTGCTGTTTCTGAGGGGGATGCAGGCTTGCTGTACCCAAATAAAGGGTATGGTTTTGTCTGTAACATCCGTACCCTCCCATACATTCCATGGCTTTTGCTAAAGTCTGACATGGGGGCAGCCAGTATCTGTTTTGGCTCTTAGGTTCTTCACTAGATGGTTTCATCTTTTAAATCCAGCGTACAGTGTGAACACTGCCTTTGAGACCTTATGGTCTAGTGTAGCTGTAAGCAGGTAGCCGAGTTGCACACTCACTGGATCCTCCTGTCCTGTCAGGTGTCAGAAATGGCTGTTTCTGAGCTGCCCGGTAACCCCAATGCTGTCTGGACAGTGCGTCGACACATTGAAGGTAAGCAGCCCTTTCCCAGTAGTCAAATGAGGGTCTGGGTGCCATTGCCATAAGAAGGCTTAAGAGGCTGCATTCCTAATACTTCATCACTTCATCTAGCACCGTATACCAGAAACATTTCTGGCCCAGCACCATGTTTTTGAGGCTCTGCCAATTAGGATGCCTTCACCTACTACTACTTTTTGTGCAAGTGGGTAAGGGGACATAGGGTGGCTGTTCTTATTTCAGTATGTAAAGAAACATTTCAGTATCCTAGCGCTGTCAAGTGTAATGTTCTTTGACCTTATATTTATAAACTGGTTCCATCTGTATAAGAGGTGTGGTGTGAGGGAATATTGTTGCTTTTTCATTTTTCTTCAGCTATGTGCTCGAACCACGGTGAAGTTCAAGGTGGTGTTCTAGGAATTAAGAGATTTGGTAAAGCTTGTTAATTAGTCAGTCCTACTTGTGCTTAACAAAAGCAGAGATTGATTGAGTGGAATCAGAATTTTAGAGTGAGTGGACAAGAAGGGATAGAGACGGAAGAGGAGGGAGTCTGAGTTCCTGGATAAAAATGGTCACGTCATTGTAAAACTTTGAAAGTGACATGAGAATTTAGAGTAATGCAGTAGCAGGGAAGTCCTGTGACAATTAAATTGTGATCCCATAAAATAAACTCAGTATTATTTTCCCTTCGATCACTTTGGGGCTATAGGTCATTTCTGTTCCTAGACTTCATTTTCCTCTTGTTCCCTTGGGAATGTGGGACTGGTGAATGAGATCATCCTGATTGGCAGACAAGGCTTTTTTTTTTTTTTTTTTAAGAAAACAGCTGTAATTTTTCCCGATATTTAGATGTTTTGGTTGTATGGAACAAGTTTAAGGGAGCTGGGAAATGTGTAGAAGGAAAACCTCTTGTATTTTAAAACCTTTATTAGTAGAATGTGCATTTTTGTGCATTTTCATTGTAGGCATTGGAGTTAAATCTGAGTTAAGTAGAAAGGGAAAAATGAGTAGGAAATTGGTAGGCTTATTTGAGCTGAAAAGATAATTATTAGATAATCAGGTTTGTATGTAATAATGTATATAAAGAAGCTGGTCAGTGTGATGACTCAGTTGACGTTTGACTTGGTGGCTTATTGATACTATGGCTCTTGAAAGCATTGCCTAGACTGTTTGAATTGGAAAGATGCTTTAAGATAAACTAGTATGCTCCCTCTTTTTTTCTTTTAACTTTTTAAAACAAACTTTTCATTTTGATACAGATTTAGGTTTACAGAAAAGTCACCCATCACTTTTATAAAGGAGGCAGAAAGTTACAGGGGTTAACTTTCAAGTTAGCCCATCTAGGTAATAGGGACAGTTTCCTTGTCTCCTGAATCCCGATCTAGTGCCCATTTTGACCAACACTGCAGTCAGAGTCTGTGGGTCTTGCTGGTTTCTTTCAGGATAAGTTCTATGCTTTCATTGTGCAGTCCTTTTGAATGCCCACCATGTACTCAGAGGAATCAACATAGAATCCCTGTCTCAGAGCACATGCCATCTAAAAAAGAGGACAAGTACACAAAACTTGTGTTTTCTGATGTGGTGAACAGCAAAGCATGTTGCCGGGAGGGGTTAGAGGAGAGGGAGTGGGCATGTGTTTGAGTATCAGGGAAGGCTCTTTGGAGAGAAGCATTTGCTAAATTAGTGATAGGCAATATGTCGCATGATGGAACTTGCAGCTGACAATTTTTCTTCTTTACTAAATGTCAAAATCTAGGAAAGGACTACATCCTGGTAGATTTTACTCTTTAGGTACTATACTTTGGGCAGTCACCCACAAAAATAGGTGAGGTTCTCTCTGTTCATTCTCTTTTCAGATACCCCAAGTTACTTTTAAGTGAACATTCCTTCTGTCCACACATGGTGTAGTCTTCCAGGCAAATACTAACCTTGGCTGGTACTTGGTGATGCATACTACCAATACCAAGCCTTTTTTTCTCTTCCACAGGTGGCTGGTGAAGGTGCTGATCACCACAGGTGTGTACCTACTGCTAGGGTCTTTTGTGGGGTCTTATAGTTTACCCATGGAGAGGGACCTGCACAAAATATTGAGGCTGCCCTGATGGTGTCTCTCAGAGGGTAACTTTGCAGTTTTATGTCAATGTGCATCATAGTGATACACACCCATTTGCCTGTTCATCAGGTGGTCTGAGGCAGGGATCAGCTTCTCTACTTTCTCCCACAGTATTTGTAAAATATGACTAATTTTTCTTCTTTTCCACTAAACTGAAAGAGCCTGTAGCTAGCAAACCTTAGCTTCATATTCTCCCTTGGAGTTGTACATTCCACGTGTACTGACTGAAAGATCAGAACCTGGGGGGAGCTTTTGAGTATATTCAGGACTTTGCTGAAGCAAGAGAAGCATCAGGTACTCTGACTGTAAAGTGAATGAGAATGAGATATTGGAGGTTTTAATCATCTGGTTGGTCGCTCACTTTACCCTTTGAAGTGAGCTGATTATTGGGCCTTAGATACTAAGACAAGGGAAGTAGAAGAGTAAAGCATTCCCCTCTCTGGGGTGCTTCAACAGTGCTCAGACAGATAGCAGCTATGTTTTTCTGAGACCTAATGATGCATTCTCATACCTTAATGGATTCTTCACTGGGTATGATGTAATATTCCTCCATGTGAGACTTGCAACCCCTAGAAAAGGGCAATGCGGATATTTATAGTTTCTAGTCATTTACTGTGACTGAAGCTTGGCTTTGTTCCAAACTCCAACTTTTAACGTGTAATCGCCCTAGAACATAAGAGTAACCTGCTGGTCTTTCTTGCTGTAGAATGGAAGGGGTAAAAGTTACAGTGTGCTTGATATTCACAGCGTAATGGATATTTTGAGGAAATCTGTGATGTAAAGGAACTTTCAGACCTCAATCATTGCTCTCCCACCTATTGAATTGTCTAGCAATTCAATTTAAGCCCACTGAGCATCTCTTTTCTTTTATATCTGAGCATTCTGGGGCCTTGGTCCAGTGGAAGATAAGGACCCAGGCACTCCTCCTTCCTTCCTCCCAGCCCCCATTATCTTTCACGTAAGTCAAAAGGTATAGGTCTGTTTTCTAGAAGCTCCCTTTTTTCCCCTTGACTGAAGAAAGAGGCTGGAAATCTGGCCAGTTAGAGCCCTTTGTTGTTTGGCTTTTTAATTTGTTCTGACACAGCTTTTAAGGTATTGGATTTCAGTAATAAGAACATTGGAAATGATACAGTATTCATATAATGTTAAAATTAAGCAGTTTCTGTTATTTTTACACACCAGAAATTTCCAATTCAAAAACTGATTGCTGGAGTATAAAGGTTCCAAGTTGGTGTCATGTGGAGATGGATTTTGGTTTTGTTGTAAGCTATTAAGACATCCATTTCAGGGACAACCATGTTCTTACTTATTTTATGATAGCCGTCTTACAAAGCCATTTTACAGGATGTCCTCAAGGCATTTGATGTATGTTGACTGTTATGACAAAATAATTAAAAGCCAAGTTTCTTCTTGTCCAGTTTTATTCCTTATGATTTGGAAATTGAAATTGAACCCTTTGTGGATAGCCTTTAGAGCACACCCACTGGAAATGATTTTTGTTCCTTGCTTTTCAGCCACCTGAGTACACACATGTGAATTAACTGAAACAAAAATTTTGCAAAACAGTATTTACCTTTACTATGTGTTAGGCAGTCTCATAAATTATATTTGTTTCTATTATAAAGTGCTGATTGCAACCCACCAAATTGATTTTATGTCCTGCTAATAGGTCAGAACACTGCTGTAGGCCACACCAATTATATATCTTCACTTGACTAAAAAACTATAAAGAATGCTGATTCTGCTGAACTAATCTAGTAACTTTAATTCACCTGAACATCATTTGGAGCAATCAAAAGCAAGTGTGTCCTTCATGTGGGTGGGGTGGACTAGCCCTGTGGCATTGAGGTCTGACAGGGGCTCAGGCAAACAGGGTCCTATAGTTGCTACTGATAGGAGTGAGGTGGCCACTCCAATTTAATACCTTTTCTTGTTATTCTGTCCCATATATACTTAATTTCTGGGTAAGGGTGACAGAAAACGGGGAGTTGATATAAAAATAAAATTGTAAAGTAGAGAAATCTCAACTTTTTAAAAAATAAGCATGCCATTGTCCAGTATTTATCAAGCTTTATGCCAAACATTGTGCTGGATATAGGGCACACACACACAAGCTCTTCCGTGTTGTAGAGTGGGATATATAGGAAATTGGTGGCCTTTAACTATGGGATCTGCAGGAGAAACTCATTAGTGTTTATTTGTCCAACTGGGTTTCATTGTGAGAAGCAGATCCTAATAGGATTGCTCATGACCACTGGATTGTTGTATTTCTAAATAGTGAACAACCAGAGAGTTCAAGGAATAACAATATAAACAACCCCCACCCCCGTCCCCGTCCCATTTCCTGGTTATCTAGTGTTTCTACATCATTCCCATTAGGACTAGGACTCTCGGTTTCCAACCCTAGAATGACTTAGTCTCATGGAGGCTTAAGTAATCTGTTTTATTCATTAGAGCTTGTGTTCCTACATAAGCTTCTTTTGGAAGAAGTTGGGATCTTTTCTGGTTATAAGCAGTATCTTTTTTTTTTTTTTTTTTTTTTTTTTGAGACAGAGTCTCACTCTCTTGCCTGGGGCGAGTGCCATGGCGTCAGCGTAGCTCACAGCAACCTCAAACTCCTGGGCTCGAGCAATCCTACTGTCTCAGCCTCCTGAGTAGCTGGGACCACAGGCATGCGCCACCATGCCTGGCCAATTTTTTCTATATATATTTTTAGCTGTCCAATTAATTTCTTTCTATTTTTGGTAGAGACGGGGTCTCACTCTCGCTCAGGCTGGTATAAGGAGTATCTTTTAAGAATGGGTTGTGATTGGCAACTGGCACAAATGTGGTCTAGGTCGAGAAACAAATATTGTAGTACTCAAAAATTTCTCATGACTCTGATTCCCTTGCTTTGTCCGCTCTAATTTTTCCAGCACATGTCTCAAAATATTAAGGAAGCAGAGCATATCTGTAGGCTGTTATGACCCCTAAATATCTTTTGGATCATGCTGTGCTCTTCGAGTGTGTGATGACTACATACAGAAGTGCCTTGGAAGGTTTCTGGAGAGCACACGCTTAGTGTTTCACTTGACTTTGTAATTCTAATGAGTTCTTACCTAACCAACTCCTTTCCTTTTTCAGATGAGTTTGATGCCTACATCATTGTGTCTTTCGTGAATGCCACCCTTGTGTTGTCCATCGGAGAGACTGTGGAAGAAGTGACTGACTCCGGGTTCCTGGGCACCACCCCAACCTTGTCCTGCTCCTTATTAGGAGATGATGCCTTGGTGCAGGTGAGGATTGTCAGAGCTTGCTTACCAACTCGGCTTGCTTTGTTCTTTCTTTGCCCTCACTGTGGTGTAGGCTGCTGTGTTGATGTCTCTTTCCACCCTCATTTGCCAGCAAGCTTTAGGGAGGGAACATTTAATTTTGACATATAACATCCCCTCTCTGTTTGCTGTTTTTCTCTGTATTACAGAGCGACATCACTGCTGCTTTCATTTCTGTTAAAGCTTCTTATAAGTACTTTGTTAATGAGCTTTGAACTTGTTCGAAGTAGACATTGTAAAACATGAACTTTTAAAAAGTTGACCATGCCTGTGGCCTATTAACTCTTTTTTGTCATTGACCCAACTGGTACTTCAAATGCAGTGGCTCCAGATCTGACAAGGGTGACAGATTCAATAGGCATGAGGGTCATTCTGAGTGATGAGTCAAATAAATTGCTAAGTCAGGTTTTCTTCTGTTACTAACTCTAGGTGTATCCAGATGGCATTCGGCACATACGAGCAGACAAGAGAGTCAATGAGTGGAAGACGCCTGGAAAGAAAACAATTGTGAAGTGTGCAGTGAACCAGCGGCAAGTGGTGATTGCCCTGACAGGAGGAGAGCTGGTCTATTTTGAGATGGATCCCGTATGTTATTTTATCTTTCACTGTGGGACTTAGTATGTGGAGTCCAGAGGTAAAGATGGGAGTCGTAGGCCAGGTATCTAGATTATAGCCACAAGAAAGAGAACCGGGGAGTGAAAGTGTCCACAAGCCAATCTGGCCCTTTATGGAGGGGAAAAAAGAGTAAGTTGGTGTCTAATTCTAATTGGAGTTCTGAAATGCCCTCCTAGCAATGAAATGAAACGCTTGCTCCTCCTGTACTTTGCCCTCTACTTTTCCAGCAAATATTTGGCATAGATTTAATTTCTGCAATTTGAGTCCATTTCAGAAAATTTCTTTTGCTTTTCTGTATGGAAGGATAGTTGGGTTCACTTAAATATCTTGCTCTCAGGAAGTTTCTAGTATGGCCAACTTTTATAGTCTCACTGTACTTAAGGTTGAGATTTCTTTGTAACTATCATGTTTGAATTCCTTTTTACCCAAAGTATTCTCATGAACAGAGAAACAGTTTTATCTATGTCCATTTCCTGAGAGGTTGCCTTAGAAAATTTGTGGCACATTGACCTTGTCAAAGGTCTCTTCATTCTCTGGTTGGTGGTAGATATTAATTTTGCTTGCTCTTAGCCTGTTAAATTCAGTCTTGGGAACTCAAGAGAAATTTTTGTCACTAACTATAGTGAGAGGAAGCAGAAAGAAATCTAACAGCCTGCCTGCCTTCTCTGGGCCCAGGGTTTTGGGGCAAATTAGAGGATCTAGACCCATCTCTTTATAGTTTTGACCTCTTGCTGTCTTTACTCCTGTAGTCAGGGCAGCTGAATGAGTATACAGAGCGGAAAGAAATGTCAGCAGATGTGGTATGCATGAGTCTGGCCAATGTACCCCCTGGAGAGCAGCGATCTCGCTTCCTGGCTGTGGGGCTGGTGGACAACACTGTCAGAATCATCTCTCTGGACCCCTCAGTGAGTGACAACCTTAACTTCAAGGATCTTCTGGTTGGAACCTGAGCACCTGGCCCCCTCCTGATGTCCATCTCTGAGATGAGCTGGGCTGGACCTCAGAATCTATACCTGTTGCTTCTCTTGATTATCATAGCAGCCTATCTCAGGAGTCTTCTGCTGTGGTTTAAGGATGTTGATCTGAGACTACTTAAATGTTTCTTTGGCTTAAACCTCAACTCCCTTTTGTAATTATAAACCATAAAACTCAAGACTGTTTGTCTGAAAAGAAAGTGACTTGCTCCAGATCCCTAGGTGACTTAGGCAGGTGTTCTCTGTATGTTTACATTTATCATTATGGACTTTGACAAAAAGAGGAAAGCATGATTCTCCCAAAGCTTATTCTGAGATTTAGTTTAACTAATAACTGACTACTGTCTTAGAACTCACTCCTGGGGTTTTCCCTGTGTACAAGAAAGCACTTCTTCAATCCTATAATTTAAATTTCTATGGGTATATTTTTCCAAAATTGGTAATTTTTTATGTTTTGTGATTTTCCCCCACCTCTCCCCACAGGACTGTTTGCAGCCTCTGAGCATGCAGGCTCTCCCAGCCCAGCCTGAGTCCTTGTGTATTGTGGAAATGGGTGGGACTGAGAAGCAGGATGAGCTGGGCGAGAGGGGCTCCATCGGCTTCCTATACCTGAATATTGGGTTACAGGTAAGAGATCCAGAGGCCTTGTGTGGGTTTTGTCCACTCCGTTGTTTGATACAAGTGTTTTCTATGCCTGTGGTTCCAGATACCCGCCTTATGAGAAGTGGGCAGTGCTGCCCTGGGTTCCACTTTTCTTAGCTCTTTAATTAGGACAAAGCAGGCTGGGAAGAAAGTATTTTCATGGAGAGTCTTCACGTCTACTAAAAATGCTTTGTAATCACTGCTGCAGTCAGAACTAGATGGGGGCCTCAAGGGTCACCTGTAGTTCTCACAATTCATTTCAGCTTTTGAAACAAATATGTCACAGTACATAATTGGCTCCATTAGTAATAAAGGACCCCTAAATGTTGCCTGTTGTCAAAGCAGCTGAGCTCTTCATGTTATGAAAAACAGGAACCTAAGACAGTGTCAGGGTTCTTGATAATATGCTTTTTGTTTACTCAAACATCTAAACAATTCTAGCCCAGGTACATTTTGCTTTTTAATTTTACCTCTTAAGTTAGAAATTCTCAAACATACCCAGAAGTTGGAGAGACTAATATAATGAACCTCCATGTACCCAGTTTTAATAGTTATCAACAACATTCTGCTGTCTTTGTTTTATCTATTCCCTCTCTTTTCTTTTTCCTGGAGTATTTTAAAGCAAATCTGAGATGATTTATCATTTCATCTGTAAATACTTGGCAATGTAGATCTAACAGATATTTATGGTGTTTTGTTTTAAGAGACAGGGTGTCACTGTGTCTCCCAGGCTGGAGTGCAGTGGCATGATCATAGCTCACTGCAACTTTGAACTCCTGGGTTAAAGCCATCCTCCCACCTCAACCTCCTAAAGTGCTGGGATTACAGGTGTGAGCCACCGTGCTTGGCCACAGGTGTCTGTAAGATACTAATGTTATCACACCCAGCAAAATACAACAATAATTTCTTAACACCATATTCCAGTTTTCTCTGATTTTCTTTTTTCCCTGCAAATGGCTCTATAGTTGCTTCTACTCAGGATCTCAGTATAGCCGTCCACACTTTTTTTTTTTCATTTGATTCATCTGTCTTTTTTCATCTTTTTCACTGTCCCACCTCCATTTTTAAATGTTGAGTGACCAGATCATTTGTCTTGTAGAATTTCCCACCTTTGGGACATGACAAAGTTATTCCTGTGTGTGTTGTGTTCCTCTGTCCTCTGCATTTTGTTTTTTGGAGACAGGGTCTCATTCTGTTGCCCAGGATAGAGTGCAGTGGTGTCATCATAGCTGACTGCAACCTCACATTCTTGGGCTCAAGCATTCCTCCTGCCTCAGCCTCCCAAGTAGCTGGGACTCCATAAGCAGGTGCCACCATGCCCAGCTGAATATCTTATTTGTTTTAAAGCTCCCCATTGATCTTATAGCTATTGATACACATTGCCTAGATTTTTAATTTCATTAGGGGTTAAAAATGATGATTTTCTATTCTTTTCTACATTCAATTAGCTGGAATTCTTCTCCAAAGACAAAATCAGCTCCATTTCTTTGCTTACTCTAAATACAGTTTATACAGGAAAATGATACCACTCCCACAATTGTTCAACTGTTTCAGAGTAAAAAGTTAGGGCCATAGCAATCTCCCTTCCGTGGGGGGCCAATGAAATGGGGTTTTTTGTTTTTTAAAAATAATACCATGAACTTGTGGATTTTTGTATATTTGTGCTTTGAACTATTGTTACCTTTTGGAGGGGGGTGCTAAATTGCCTCATTTTAGGCAAGTGGGAGTTCGCCTTTGAAGTTGGTTCCTTTTAACATGATTCCACTATCTTTAGGGGATTCCTTGCCTTCTTGCGCAACAAGGTGTCCCACATGTCTCTGGAACAATCTTGCCCCAGCCCAAAATTTCTCTTAGGTGCCTTGGTCATTTTAGGGGAAATGCTGTTTAGAGACCATTGCCTGGTTATTTTTAACTGTGGATCTATTTTAAAATTTAAAATTGTAAAGAAGAGCTTATTGTATATGGCAAAAAAAAAATTTAAAGGGTATACAGTGAAAAATAAATATTTTTTACTTAGTAGATGCTGTGTAACTATTTGAATGAATAAGTCATTTACTGAGAGAATGAATGAATGGCTGTCTGATTATTGGGTCTTTTTTAAACCACCAAGTCATTTTTTTTTCATCTACTCTGATTTGCTGTATAAAATAGCCAAGGGAGATATTTCCTTATGATAACTGATAAGCTTCCCTCATGAGTAGGCTTCACCTATTCCTCTCCTTCTCTCCTTTTGATTAGAATGGTGTGCTGCTGAGGACAGTTCTGGACCCTGTCACTGGGGATCTGTCTGACACTCGCACTCGATACCTGGGGTCCCGTCCTGTAAAGCTCTTCCGTGTCCGAATGCAAGGCCAGGAGGCAGTAAGTAATGGAAGGGGGCAGACAGCATGTTTGGATGTTAGTGGCACCAGCTGAAAAAAATCTTTATTGTAAGCTTTACGTTTTGCTAATTGACCACTATTTAGCTGATTTAACATTAGATCTGTCTTGATTAGTTTTCTTTATATGGGAAATCTTGAATTCCTTAATCCAGAGCTTCCTAACTGGGGTTCCATGGCACCCCATGATTTGCTTATAGGTGGGTTGTTATCAATCCCTTCAGCTGTCTGACTGATAGAGGGGCTGGAGGGTAGCTGGAAAGCTCCCATCTTGGCACCACTATCCATGGTTTTCCCAGTCTTACATTAATATCATGGATGCAGTATATTCACCTAATGTGAAAGAGATTGGGAAACATATGCTTTGTGGTTAAGAATATTAGTGTTGTTGGGTGCTGGTTAGTTCATTCCTTGTTACCTCATTTAATTCTTGCAGCTGTCTAGCCTTGTGATGATGGCCTTTCCATTGTATATTCCTGGACATAGGCTCAGGGAGATTAAGTGATTAGTCTTGGTCATATGGCTCATAGCCCATGCTTTTAGCATATACCAAGCCATACTGCCTCTTTTCTAGGCCTCTTTTTCTTAAGATAGCCTATTAGGTTTCTAGAATATCCAGCAGACTGAAATTTAGGGATAGAGTGTTTGATCAGCATCCCATGTTTGAGTTATTTCCAAGCTTATTGGAGATGTTTCTCTCTCCTCAGGTATTGGCCATGTCAAGCCGCTCGTGGTTGAGCTATTCTTACCAGTCTCGCTTCCATCTCACCCCTCTGTCTTACGAGACCCTAGAATTTGCATCTGGCTTTGCCTCGGAACAGTGTCCTGAGGGCATTGTGGCCATTTCCACCAACACCCTAAGGTGAGTGGGTCCCATGTTTGAAGCCCAGCAGGAGGCCTTTCTGCCAAGGGCTCTGACTGTGGTTCTGCCAGAGTGTTGGAAGAGGTTGTCAAGATATGGCGGAGAGCCCACTCTTTACCATAAGACTCATGTGTTGAAATTGAAACCTTCATTTGGCACAGATTTTCAGTACTTGGGAGCCAAGTTTCGATGTTTGGAGTTTTAATGTCTGTTTAGACTTTAATAGTTTGCAGTACAGTCCATTCTTCCTAAGATTTGAAGGGGTTTTTTGTTTGTTTTTTGTTTTTTGTTTTTTTTTTTTTTTTGAGACAGAGTCTTGGCGTGTCTCCCAGAGGAGAGTGCAGTGGCGTGATCATAGCTCACTGCAACCTCCAACTCTTGGGATCAGGTGATCTTCCTGCCTCAGGCTCCCGAGTAGCTGGGACTACAGGTGCCCACCACTGCACCCAGCTAATTTTTCTATTTTTAGCAGAGGCAGGGTCTTCCTCAGGCTGGTCTCGAACTCCTGGCCTCAAGTGATCCTCCTACCTTGGCCTTTTGGAGTGCTAGGATTACAGGCATGAGCCACTGGGCCTGGCCCAGAGGTTTTTGTTTTCCAGCAAAAGGGCAAGGCCATTGGATTAGTTAGAAGTTGAATCATAGGTAATATTTTCTTGGCGTCTTGTCATTTGCAGTGTTATGTCAAATTTTAACTTCAATATAAGTTAATTAGGCCTTTAGCAAGTTGGCAAGTTGTCAGTTCATACTGACAATTTTGACTTCAAGAGTGAGCACTATCTATGTTATATTCCTAGCAAGATGGAAAATAACCTAAAACAGCCTAGTCAGTTAGGCTTTCTCAAGTTTTGTGGAGTTTTTTTTTAAAGCTTCTGAGCCACTAAAGTTGTTCACATCCTGGTTATAACTGTTGGCTGCTTATAATGAAACTATGGCCTCTTGCTAAGCCAGTCACTATTGTTTATCAAGTGAGCTCCCAGATTTCTTTGCAACAGCTT